>LKNJ01004915.1:0-27328 GCA_002120245.1 Maccullochella peelii | reverse complement strand
TGACGGTCTGAACAGCAGCGAGCAGGGGGGGGGGGAGGCCCCCTCCCACAGCCAGCAGGTGCAACAGGTGCAGCAGAGGATAGAGGTGAGTTCTGCCCGGCAACAGCTGACTCACTGGTTCACACCGACAGGACAGGAAGAGGAGCTCACACTGATCGATCAATGAGCTCTGATTGATCAGCATTATATTTAGCGTCTCAGCTGCTTGTGATGTTTCTACCGGCTGAAGACGGCGGGAGAGACGGTTAAATACTGTGGGCATCACCTGTCTCTCTCTCCTGCAGGTGATGGGTCTCCACCTCCCTGAAGCTCCTCCTCCAGACAGTGACGAGGAGGAGGACCCTGAGGGGGCAGCGGCCCAGAGGAGCCGCGCCTCCATCCCCATGGACGCAGGTCTGACTTCCGTTTGTCCTCCACAGGCTCCCGTACCGTTTCTGAGTAGCCTCCAGAAAATCGAATTATCACACGTGATCGATTAAAGCCAATCACATCGATGTTTACGCTTCTAATCAACTAAACGCACAACATGCATCGATTTTCAGACCTTACAGTGTAGATTAAAACTCTTTAAACAATTAAATGTCATTTAAGTTTAGAAAACATTTCAAATGTCTTTTTTAAATCTTTATTGTTCTTTTTGTAGTTTCTGTTGTTCATAAATACCACAAACAATATTTTTTTTAATAGTTTTTTCCCCAAAAATAGGAAACAATAATAATAATAATAATAATCGTTATTGATCCTTCTTCAAACTACACACTGAATCTCTCTCCGCTTCCTGTGTCGCCCTGCAGACCATGTGGAGCTGGTGAAGAGGACGATGGCGGCCGTGGCTTTGCCGTCTCTCGGCGTGCCGTCGTGGGCCACAGAGATCTCCGACGACCAGTGGAAGGACATGGTCCAGAACACGCTGCAGAGCCGGCAGAGCGCCGGTGCCCTGCGACTCAGCCGCAGAGGCAACATCAACGGACCCTGAACGCACCATCACTGCTTCAACAACCTCTACTGACCCTGAACGCACCATCACTGCTTCAACAACCTCTACTGACCCTGAACGCACCATCACAGCTTCAACAACCTCTACTGACCCTGAACGCACCATCACAGCTTCAACAACCTCTACTCACAGCTTCATCGGACCCTGAATGCACCACCACTGCTTCAACATCGACTGACCCTGAACGCACCACAGCTGAGAGAGTCGAACCAGTTTAATTTAGTTCCATCAACAAATGAAACTTTCAGATTCAACCTGAAGCTGCTGAAACTGAATATCAGTTATTTAATCCCTCAGTTTTCTCTGTCAGGATCAGGCAGCAGGATATTTTAGCGCAGTGAGTCGGTCACAGTTTGAATTCGCAGCTCAGACACATGGCAGGTATTTGTTCTGGGAATTTTAGAGTTTGTTCAGAAGCTGATTCCTGTTTTCTTTAGACTCAATATATATTTAATTTTAGGCCAATAAATAAAAGATGGATAATTTCTCCAATGGAATTTCATTAGAGTGAATAGTGAAACCAGTGAGCTAATGTTGGTTAGCAAGACAACAAACATTAGTTAGCAAGACGACAAACCGTTAGCTAACATTAGCTTGTTAGCTAGCTACCTGCTAACTCCTGAGAGTAAACGCTGCATTCAAGCAGCTTTGAACCATCAGAATACAATTTGAATATGTTGTAGCTCGTTAGCTTGTTTTAGCACAACTTGCTCCAGTTGTTAATTATGGCACACATATGAACAGTAAATGCTAGCTGGCTATGCTAACTTTGTTCATAGCTGTGATATTAATGTTTTCTTCTTCTTATGAATATTTAATCAAACTGAATCATCTTCTGCTGTAATGAGTTGCTAGCTAACGTTAGCATAACAAGTTCCTTTTCCTGCTACAGTGAGAAACGTCTTTATTCTCTGTCCGACATGTAAACAGCTTTTCCAGATGTGTTGAATCAAAGTGAACACAGCAGTTAGTTTTTATTATTCAGTTCATTCTGTTAATTTAACAAAGTGTTTTTCTCGGTGCCTTCACACGCTTTGTTCACTTTTCTGCACTGAACTTTTCCTCCGAGTGTCAATAAGATTTAGAGTTTGTGAAATAATGTTAAGAAGTCTTAGTAAACACGAGAGAAGATTTGTAGTTTAGGATTATATTATATTAAAACTGCTTTGATAACATCATAGCACCAAATGTAAGTAAAGTTTACATTTAAAGTCTTTTTTACCAATAAGATAAATATATAAAGATAAATCTGTGACTTAAGTGTCAAACTCAGTGTGGGAACTTTGAGTTTCACACTTTTCTGCTTTAAATCTGCTCTTTGATAAATCTATTGAGTCGATTTCTCAACACAACTTTTACAAACTAAATCTTTTTGTCCCTTCTTTGATCCCATATGTTGCTGATTGGTTTGAGAAACCTTTTCTACATTTTCTGGGATTTCATGTTACTTTGACTCTAATCTGCGATAACGACAGTTCCCGGCTGATTTTCTGACAATCAAGAAAACAACTGATAACGAGAAGAATCGTTGATTGCAGCCGCCCTCTGCTTCTGTAGAAATGAAGGAAACATCCTGTTTGGGATTTTCATTGTAAAATCTTTAATATTTGGTTAAAGTCACATTCCACCTTAAAGCTTCTTAATGAAACGTTAATCTTGTTCTTAAAGATTTCTTTAATGTTTGATTGTACATGAATTAATCTGATCGTGTGTGTTGGTATAAAACACACACACTGATTGTCAAACATGTCCTTTATTTTTATTTTCTTCTGTACATGAACATCTGTACAAAATTGACTTTCGGACGATGGAACGTTCTAAGTAATTAAAGTACGACATGTACAGGCTTTAGTGTTGGGACTCGAAGGGACAGATGGCCGCCATGTTTCGCCTTCGTGACGCCGCTGGACAGATGAACCTCCCAACATTTAAACACTTTTATTACAATCTGAAGGTTTGTGACATGTTGGGACCAATCACAGACCGGATCTTTAAACGCTAAGAATTGTTCATCTAGTTTGGTTTAGCTGATCAGTTGGCTGACAGATTCTGTTTTAACGGACTTTATGAAAGGGTTCGACGTCACGCTGGTTTGTAGAAATCAAATGTGTCAGAAAACTGACCTTCATCGCCTGAGTCTTCTTCACGTCTCACTGAAGAAATGAAATGCTGTAAAACAAAATCACAACCAGTGAAATAAAAGCAGAATATTCGGTGAGAGAAACGTGTTGCTGTTTTTTATCAACACATCGAGACGTTTCTGTGACGATTTCAAACTGATCCTGAATCATCATCATCATTAATCTGAGAGAACTTTGTTATAAACTTGGACAGTGATGAGTTTATTCAGTGTTCATGAAATCTGATGCAGTGGAGCAACGTCATTTACAAACAGGCCGAAGTCAGTTTGAACACGTTTCATATATTTAGATTTAAAATCAGCTGATAGTAAAATCCTGATACGGATAAATTTGGTGTTTAAATTCAATAAATACAGAGCGTAACGTTTTACAGTGTATATGTCGACCTGTCAGCGCCCTCCGGTGGACAGACCGTAACGTCCTCGTGTCTCCATGTTTACTTTCTAAAGAGATTCTAGAGTCCGCCAGAGACCTGGTGGATGATCGAGGACAGGAAGTACACGAATATAGAATATACAACCTCTCAGATTAGAACTACACTTGGGTTCAAGCGACGGCTAAAACATTCAGTTTTGTCAGTTAAAAACATCTAAAATGAACACTTTTAACTCGGAGCTGTGGCGGCCATCTTGTCCAGCGGCGAGAGAGGTGGGCGGAGCTATGCCACCACTGGAATGGTCATCGATTGACAGCGAATCACACGACGGCGAGTTGAGGACCACGTGCAACGAAAACCAGCTGACGACAATGTAATAAAAAAGAAAAGGGGAGGGGCTTAAACGGCAAGGGCGTGGCCTTGAGTCAATATACACGACAATAAACATCAGTAACATCAGGCAGAGCGTCCAGAGCTCCTGTTGGACAATTGTTTCTGCGCTCGGCGTCTCGGCTGTCTGAATGTCTGCGACCAGGTTTAGTGAAGCGGCGACGTCACGCGGTTAAATGTTCATGAGAAGCTTCCACAGTTAAAACCAAACAGACGGAGATTAGTGCCAACGATGGTTGAACTTGGATTATTAATCAGAATTAATCCGCTCGTTGGGTGATTTCTTCGGTGCAATAAACGTCTTAGAGCGTCAAATGTTTTTCTATTTTTAATAAACTGTTTCTTTAGACTTCGTGAACATTCAGTTCACTCGGAGGTTTACGCGAACAGTCGATGTGCTCATTTTTAACTTCAAACAGTTCCTGTCAAATCCACTGTAGTGACATTTATCAAGTGTTACTCGTCACTAAAGTGCACATGAACATTTCATCCTGCAGGGTAGCGACGATGTCGTTTTCTCTCTCAGTTGTTGGGTTTTTGTCTGGAAACTGACTGGAAAAGGACATTTGTCACGTTTATGTTAGTCTTTTGTTACTACATTTACTGTTTTCTGTCAACAGAAGTGTCTTTTAGTGCCAATGATGTTCATTTCCTGCCTGTTATAGTATGGAACGGCCAACAAATGAAGACACACTTTGTTTTTAGTGAAAACGCTTCGACACAAAGCGCCTGAACGGTGGAACGTCGCACCGAAACAAAACGATTCTCTTCTCTACATTGTCAGCAGGTGACGCTGTAAACAGAACCGAGACAGCAAAGGATCATGGGAATCTGAGCCTTCAGTTACATGAATCTGTAACATGAAAACGTCTGATTCAACTTTGACTTGTTTTGAGCGGCTGGTTTCTGATTCCAGCTAGTTAGAAGTGTTAAATCTTCTCTTTAATCTTCAGCTCTGTGAGACTCCATTTTTAAAACAATCAGGGTCTTCAACATCCGACATTCCCAGCTTTTATTTTGGCGAGATTATAATCTGAATCTGTTACGACGACTGGCCTGATGACGTCTGGGGTGATTAGGTCCTAAAATCCTGATCAGTTTTCATGTGGTTCGGTTCAGCAGCCCAACAGTTTGATCACCGACTCGGCGGCACACCGGTCCAGGTAACAAACCCACCGCAGCTCCGAATCCTTTCAGACTGTGTCGCCGCACTTTCACACTTTTCATGAAAGTGACAGCGAACAGCAGCAGCGCTCACTTCCTGTAGCTGCTTCACAATAAAAGCCTCCATGTGATCGAAGCTTTAGATCAAACGTGCAGGAAGTGAAAACTGAAGCGGCGCAGAGAGTCGGAGTGGGTCCACGCTTGTTTCCATGGAAATTAATTTGTTCTGTGGATTCAGACAGTTGCATAATTTCCCACAACTCCTGAACCCGTCATGGGGAGTTTAGTGTTTGACCTTTGACCTTTCACCAGCGTCGCCATGCAGACAGAAACATTCAGAGGTTTTTGTTCTTTAAATGTTTTATACAAAATAAAAACGTTTCCCGTGCAAACGACTTCTCATTGGTTTAAACTCGATGATGTCATGACGGACAAACATTAAAACAACAGGAAATAAATCATCATCTTTCTTCTGCTGGATGCTGATTGGACGTCTACATTCACTGCGTCTCCTCCTCCTCATCAGTCCACCTGAAGCTGCCTCAGTCTCGAGTCCGCCACAGATCCATGCTGACAGGTGATTGGTCAGGTCAGGTGGAGGGGGCGGGGCTCTGGAGTGAAGCTGCTGTCGGAGGGCAGAGCGAGTCAGTGAACTCATCTGTGCTGTGTTCAGGTGTCACAGGACAGCAGTGATGTGTTGGAGCTCTTTTCCACTGCAGGATATAAACCACCTGAAATGTGGAGCTTCACAGAACCTGACCCTGAAGAACCTGGAAGGTTCTTGGTTCTGCTTTGTGTTTCCACTGTGGATCCCAGAGAACATTCGAGGCGACTGTCGGTCACTGAGCAGCGGAGGCAAAGCAGAACCCGAGACGATGGACACGCGTTCGTCAGGTCGTTAAGTTCCCGGAGTGGAAAAGGCCGGTTGGTGAGGCGTTCAGGGACCTTCAGTCTTTGTGTCTGAGGTGCGTTCAGGCCACACAGCTGGTCACCTGGAGGCTGAAAACAAACAGCAGCAGGTGTTTGAGGATGAAGGTGATGTCATCGTCACATGACCGCTGACGCACTGTGAGAGGCGGGGCGGGTCAGACGGGGCGTCTCCTGCTTCTTCTTGGGGGTCAGAGGTGACAAGGTTGTGTTTATGTTTTGTTTGTGAACGCAGCGTCAGCTCCGTCCTGATCTGACCTCAGACCAGTTTCTCCACGACAGCTTCAACTTCCTCCTGAGAGAGACGGACAGGAGGGGGGCGGAGTCAGGCTCAGAAGGGACCGCCTCCCCCGGTCAGAGAGCCTCCTGATTGGCTGTCAGGTACTCCTCGGCTCTCTTGTGAGCCTCCAGAGCTTTGATGGTGTAGACGTCCTGCGGCAGCTCCGACTTCCTCCTCATCAGGACCTTGTCCTTCTTCAGATCCTTCATACCCTGAGGAGGGGGGACAGACAGAGACCGGATGATCAGGAACTACTGCGGTGCATGTTGGTAAAGTGCAGCTGCTCCGTCAGGCTGCTGGACACAGACCTCGTCAGCACTTTCACACAGTTACAGACACAACAGGACATCTTTACCAAAGTCAGGTCTCACATGATGACAAAGCATCCTCAGCTGACATCATCACTGCAGTGACCAATCATGGTGATGTCAGATCAAATGTTTGTCACCATGGCAACGTGTCTGTGAGGATCCTAGACCTCCGCTCAGTGTCTGATGAACCTTCTGCTACCAAACTGGACTTCCTGCATCACATGTCTCATTGACATCTGAGCTGTTGTCTGATTGATTGATTGACTGATTGATCACACTGTAAGTACCTGTGAGGCTTCGCTCTCCACAGTCTTCTTCAGCAGCTGGATGTCTTCAGCTGTTGGAGTCTCTGTTTCCATCGAGTACACAGCCACCGTAGTACTGTCACTGTACAGCATGTACTGCACACACACACACACGCACACACACACACACACACACACACAGAAAGTTATGAATAATAACAGGCAGGTAGATGTTTGGAACATGAGCCATCAGAATCTGCTGCACACAGATAGAAACGAGCCACTAGCAACACTGAGGCTACAAACTACCCATAATGCAACAGGCCAGTGCTCGTTTCCCTGCTGTGAACACGTGAAGACCACGCACCCTTTTATGAGCATCAGTTACATTAAAAAACCCACCAATCAGAACGATGATAAACCCCGAGAGAACTGACCTCTTCTTGTGGGTGGAGCCCGGGGCGGAGGGGGTGGAGCTTGTTGCTCTGAGAGGAAGAAAACAACAATAACAACTTTACTTATAGACACGTTTTATCAACAAAGTGCTTCATGAGGCCACAAACCCACAATCAAGTACTCCAGATCAATATGTATGTACACACACACACATGCAGTACTCAAGTACAATATGTATATAAGTATATAAGTAGAGGTAAATGCTTCTCCACTACATGTGTCTGACAGCTTTACTCACTTTTCACATTCAGATTTGATGTGAATCTATAAAACATTATAAGTTCATCACGTTTGGTTCGTAAAATATATTCGAAGTACCAAAACTACCAAACTCTGCTTTTACAAGAATGATGAGGAATAATCATCTAATGAGATCAGATATAGCAGCAGAACATTTACTGCTGAAACACTGAAAACCACATTTTCCTGATTAGATTCACAGACTGTTACTGCAGGAACAGAGTATTGTTACTGTGTGGTATTAGTACTTTTACTGCAGTAAAGGACCTGAGTACTTCCTCCTCTGTACACGTGTATAATGAGGATCCACTCGTTACTGAAGCCTAATCCACAGGTGAGGAGACAGGTGAGGACACAGGTGAGGGGAGTACCTGTGGGTTCTGCCTGGCCAGCTCTTCTATCTTGTGCCAGACCTCCTCTCTCTCCTTCAGCTTGTATTTCTCTCTGCAGACACAAAGCAGATCAATATTTACTTCCTGAATGAAATGATGGCCACTTCCTGACACCTGGATGTGCGTGCGGTGACAGGGGAACATCTGTGCGCGCGCGGTGACAGGGGAACATCTGTGCGCGCGCGGTGACAGGGGAACATCTGTGCGCGTGCGGTGACAGGTGAACATCTGTGCGCGTGCGGTGACAGGTGAACATCTGTGCGTGTTACTTCTGTTTCTCGGCCTTGTACTGCTGCGTGCAGTCATCAAACAGCTTCTGGTTCATCTCCATGAAGAGCTTGAGAGCGTTGTAGATCAGGCCGTGGATGGTCCTGTGTGTTAGAGAAGAGACCAGAACACTGATCAGGTATGATCAATAGCACATATTGATTTCCTTTATTCAGCTCAGCGGCAGAGAGACGGGCTGCGATTAGACAAGTCCACGTGTCCCTGCTGGTCCCGATCACTTCAGTATAATGATCACTAGGCCGAATTTCCTTATCGATTCGTTGGGTCTATGTTGTTGCACGCTGTGTAACGGAGCTGGCTACGTCACTAAAATGGCGGAGACGGAGAAACGCATCAAGTGACAGTTTGGACTCTATCAACTTTTGAACAGTTTGTAGAATAAAATGACGGGTTTTTATCCGATTCATCGTAGAAATAATCGCCAGATTAATCAATTATCAAAATAGTGTGTAATAATGTTATTTGCAGCCCAAATGATCAGACATGTTCAGCCTTCCCTTTAAAGGCAGGCTTTTAATGTGAAACCCAGCAGGAAGTGCAGAGCTGTGTGTGTGTGTGTTACTTGTTCCAGTGGCTCTTGGAGTTCTTGTAGAGGGCGGGGAACATGATGGGGAGGATCTTGGCCGCGTTGTCACTGATCAGACTCATGATGTACTCGTTGTTCCAGTAATACAGAGCTCTCTCTGCCACCTGCACACACAACATCTTCATCACCATCATCTTCATCATCCCGTCCCTGTGGTTACACTTGAGCCCTTTATGGGGCAGCTGAGCTTAGGTCCCAGTCAGGACGTGAACTGGGACGTCGTGGTTCAGGGTCAGCGCTTCTTGACCACTGCTGACGGCCAAGTTTACAAACATTTATTGTAAAATGACCACAGAAGCGCCAAATGAAACAAGAACTGGTTCTGGCTCTAGTTCTGGTTCAGGGTCTGAGTGTGGGTCAGACTGTAGCCAATGTTGTGGACCTGGTTCTGGGCTAGTTTCTTATTTAAGTCGTAATTTAGGTTCAGATTCTGATCGAATTCTTGATTTGTATTGTAAGGCAGTAGTTCAGGTTCTGGTTCTGGTTCTGGTACCTGGAAATGCGGGCTGGACACACACTTGGCCAGCTGTCTGAAGAGCGGCTCCTGGACTTTAATGAACTCCGACGGCTCGATGACGTCCAGGATCTCCTCCAGCTCATTCAGGAACATCACCTCCTTCGGACTGTGAGTCTTTGGCCAGAACTTCAGCAGACCCATGATCACCTGCAGGGGTCAGAGGTCAGGGGTCACAGCTGGTCCACAGGTGTGTTTCAGACAGGTGTTAATGTGTACGTTACTATGGAAACAGCAGACTCACCGGCTCTGTCAGACTGCTGTCTTTCTCCAGGAACTGGACCACACAGTACGCCAGCTGAAGGCAGACAGGCAGGCAGACAGTTTTATTACAGGCTGACTGAGGCGTCAGCAACAGACAGGCAGACAGACAGGCAGGCAGACAGACAGACTCACAGACAGACAGACAGACAGGCAGGCAGGCAGACAGACTCACAGACAGACAGGCAGGCAGACAGACAGACTCACAGACAGACAGACAGACAGGCAGGCAGGCAGACAGACAGACTCACAGACAGACAGGCAGGCAGGCAGGCAGACAGACTCACAGACAGACAGACAGACTCAGATACAGGCAGACAGACAGACTCACAGACAGGCAGGCAGACAGACTCACAGACAGACAGACTCAGATACAGGCAGACAGACAGACAGGCAGGCAGACAGACAGACTCACAGACAGACACAGGCAGGCAGACAGACAGGCAGACAGACAGACTCACAGACAGACACAGGCAGGCAGACAGACAGGCAGACAGACCTGTGGGTGGTAGACGCTCAGAGACTTGACTTTGTGAAGCGGCAGCAGAACTCGGATCAGGAACATCTTGTGTTCTTCCTTCAGCGGCAGAGCGAAGCCGTTGATGATGCTGAGAGGAGAGAAAGCAGAGTGTCGGAGGAGCAGACCGGCGCCGACGCACGCTTCACCTGGGAGCACGTCGAGCCGTCATGTGGCGCCAGATGGACGGGACTCAATTCAGCCAATCAACGGCTTTGTTCTGAAAGCGTCCCGAGCTGCTCTGGTGTCACCGACTATTTAAACACAAGATTTACTCGACACGCTTCCCCGAACACACGGACTCTGCTGCTCGTGGTGTTCTGCCCCGAACTGGGACCTTAATGCGCACCGCCCTGTGTGTGTGTGTGTGTGTGTGTGTGTGTGTGTTACCTGCCCAGGATCTCCAGCAGCTCAGCGATGCCGTTGTGATGTTCGGTCTCATAGATGAATCTGTAAAACAGCAGTCAGACACAGACTGAGAGCTCTGGACACAAGTGGGCCAAACAGGAACCAGTGCTGAGACTCGTCACAGAGACACTGACACACCCACCACCTGGAAACCAATCAGCGTAGACGTAGAAACATGATGTCATCCACAGGGTGAGCTCTGCCTTCTCTACCTGTCTATGGTTCTCTACATGTCTGTGGTTCTCTACCCGTCTGTGGTTCTGTACAGGTTCTCTATATGATCTGGTCTTTATGGTGGTTCTGACCTGTAGAAGATGTTGTTGATCTGGCGGCGGATGTAGGCTCGGAGGCCGAGGAACTTGCCGTAGATCCGGTGCAGGATGGTCTTCAGGAAGTCTCTCTCTCTGGGATCCTCGCTGTCAAACAGCTCCAGCAGCTTTAACACGATATGAAACAGGAAGTCAGAGTTCTGCATGACGTTCCACATCAGGACGCTGACTCGTTCTAAAGCTCAGAGATCACATCTTACCGACATCACAAACTTTTGGTCGATGTATTTTTTGGCAACGTTCGGCTGGAAGTCCGGAGACTCCAGGAAGCGCAGGAAGAACTCGTAGACCAGCTGTGGAGACAAACGCACCAGCACACCGTCATTATACGGAAACACGTTTAAAGACGTCACGTGTTCTACTCCGGGGTCCTGGCTGTTAAACCACAGGGGACCTCATGCTGGTTCTTGTGGAACACCTTTTATAAAAACACCTGTGGGTTTTACTCACTGAGTTGGTGGTAACACCTCTTTCACTGCAAAGCCTTTCAGCTGGGATTTCCCAGCATGCCGCTGCACATGTGGGACTCTTAACAGACAGTTAACGGTTCACCGAACAAGGAACACACACACACACACACACACACACACACACACACACACACTCGGGGTACCTGCAGGTGAGGCCAGGCCGCCTCCAGCGTCGGCTCGTCCTCCTCAGGGTCAAACTCGGCTCCGGTCGGGTTGGAGGACGGAGGAAGAGTCCGGAACAAGTTCACTGAAAACTGAACACACACACACAGCTGTTACTACCAGACTCTAAAGCCTCTGAACGTGTATGCTATCTTTGTGAGGACCGATTACAGTTTTAGACCTTAAAGTGAGGATGCCCCCCCCACTAACCCAGTGGTCACATATTAATGTAAAGTACATGTACTCAAGTACTGTACTTAACTACATTTCTGAGGTACTTGTACTTTACTTGAGTCTTTCTACATCTCAGAGGGAAATATTGAACGTTTTACTGCTCTACATCTATTTAATAACTAAAGTCACTTTGCAGATTCAGATGATTGATACAAAATATAATCAATAAATAAAGTATGACGTATTATTACAGATGAACCCACCCAGCAAGATGTAAAGTGATTAAAGTGATGAACACATGAATAATTAGAATCCAGTAATATCACACGTTATTCTGCAGTCTGGTACTTTAAGTGTATTTTGATGCTGATACTTTTGCAGGACTTTAGCTTCAACAGAGTATTTGTACACTGGTGTTAGTACTGTTACTGCAGTAGAGGTGTGTTCAGGCAGAGAGGAACACGTTCACGCAGGTGTCTGTTTGAATGATTTCTGAGTTTGTGTGAACACAGAATCGTCGTCATGTGCGGCGTCAGAACAGAGCGCCACGGACGCTCCGCGTTTCCTGCCTTCATTATTGTTGGAGAAATAAATGGCGGCCTGTTTGTATCACCCGATGGTTGGTCCTCCTCACCTGATGACACCTTTGCAACTTAAATCAAGTGAGAGGGTTCAGACTGGGTTCCAGGGTAGAACTCCGTTCATCGGGACTAAGGTAAACGTGCGAGTGTCTCACCATGAGCACGGCCTCGGGGTAGATGCACTCGGTCACCACCTCGCTGTTGTGCGTGATGTACTCCACCATCTCATTGAGGCCGGCTCTCTTCACCTCTTTGTATTTGAGGTCGCTGAGCGGATCGCTGACGAAGTCAAACAGGACGCAGCACTGACGCAGCTTCTGGACAAACAGCTCCTCGCGCTCCATCAGGGGGGAGTCTGGGGAGGACAGGGGGGTCAGCCAACACCACAGAAGAAGAGTTGGTGTTAGTGTTGGGTGCAGGTTGGTGCGGGTTACCTTTGAGCGCAGGTAGCTTCTGCAGCTCCCTGTTCTTGGTCAGGCTGAAGCGGGATGAGCTCTGGCGGCGCTCCTTCTTCACCAGCTGAGGTCCTCCAGAGTACTTGATCTTGTTGAGCTGAGTGGGGGGGGGCGTGCTGTTACTGGGACGCTTACTGCCACTCTGCTGCTGCTGGGACTGCACACACACACACACACACACATCTGTTAAATAGTCCCCCAGTGATGCATCCTGGGAGTTGTAGTTCTGTGGTTAGATTTCTAGTCAGTGATAAACATAAAGACTTTACTTCCTCGTCTGAAACAGACCGTCATTCTGACCTTTGAGCCACTTTCTCTGCCCCCCCACAGGTAAACTACACCTGAACCTGATCACCAGCTGCTCATTAACAGTCTGCGGGGAAAATGAGATCAGGTCCAGGACCGCGTCCTGTCCAGTACCAGTGCAGTGTCACACATGAACACACACTTCTCACTGCTTTCTTCACTCTTAAACTCTTCTTCATCATCATCATCATCATCATCATCTGTTGCTTTCAGTGTGACAGAGTGTCTGTCTGTCTGCACAGAGCAGACTCTGCAGACAGACACTGTGTGACGCTGTAGACAGGTTTAAGGTCTCTGGGCTGTCTCTCTCTCTCTCTCTGTCTGTCTGTCTGTCTGTCTGCTGTGGACAGCAGCAGCACTGTTCCAGTGTCGCCCTGCAGACATTCCTCAGAACAGGTGCTGCAGGAACCACAGGCGCCTCACCTCGTCTGAGTTCTCGGCGGCAGCATCTTTCCCGCCGCCACTGCCGTTACTGTTCTTCATGCTGCTTTTGGCAGATTTGGTTGATTCCTGTTGACACACAGAAGAAACATTGAATAAAAAGACAAACCAACAACAAGAAGACATCCTGAACCTGCTGCAGCTCCATATATTGTATATAACGACACGTTACTGCTGACTGTTCCTTTTCTCTATAACATGATGTCGACGTCTGTTGGAGCAGCCGCAGCAGCGAGCTGCCGCCACAGACCAGCTTCACGTCACAACTTCCTGTTTGTATATGCTGCCGTCTGAAGCTTCAGGCGTCTCTGCTGCTTTGCCCAGTCTGAAGGTTTAGCGGACAAACTGTGATCGGCTCAGAAGACGAGAACAGCTCCACCTGATACCAAGCGATGATCTAATCAATAAAGAAAGGTTCTTTCACATATCACAGCACAGCAGCATCTGAAGCGAAGCCGCCAGCTGAGCTGCTGCTTCAGATCAATCCATCATCAAGATAGGCGCAGATTAATTGTCTGTTGATCGATTAGTTGGTCTGATTAGATGCTTGTTAATATCAGTGCCGACAGACACCTGAGTGTCAGAACTGATCTCACTGCTTCTCATCAGCCAAACAAGAACCCATGAAATCAAATCAGATGAACTCTCTGATCACAGAAGAAGTTAATCAATCAATCAGACAACTTTCACTAACTGAGCGCTTTTAAAGCTCCTGGGGCGAGTGCTGAAACCATTCACTGATCGATCGATCAGTCGATGGACAGAAAACTGATCTGAAACCACTTTGAATTATTTATGAGAAACAGAAGTCAAAGCCCCGATTTCACTAATTCAACTGTAAAATCCTGTAACATAACATATAATAACATAACATATAATAATATAACATATAATAACATAATATAATAATATAACAACATATAATAACATAATATAATAATATAATAACATATAACATAACATATAATAATATAACAACATATAATAACATAATATAATAATATAATAACATATAACATAACATATAATAATATAACATATAATAACATAATATAATAACATATAACATAACATATAATAATATAACATAATATAATAATATAATAACATATAATAACATAACATATAATAATATAACATATAATAACATAATATAATAACATAATATAATAACACAATAACATAACATATAATAACAATAACATACAACATAACATATAATAATATAACAATATAATAATATAATAACATAATATAATAACATATAATAACATAACATAATAATATAATTATATAATATATAATATAATAACATATAATAATATATAATTTAATAACATAATAATATAATATAATAATATATCATAACATAATAATAATATATAATTTATACAAAAATGAAACACTCAATATTTAACATGGTTCCTGTCTCTCTCTCTGGCCTCGTTTCCTGTCTGTCTCTCTGAAACTGTCTGCAGCTCTGATCATCATCAATATGATCTGATCAGATTCATGGTCTCTGATCAGCTGCTGAGTTTGATTGACAGCATCAGGTCCTCACATCTGCACCAACTAATATTTGGCTTTCTTTGCTTTTTAATAGTTGCCTATTAATCGATTAGCTGTTGCCTATTAATCGGTTAATTGATTAGCTGTTGCAGCTGTAGTCTCACCCGGGTAGCGTTAGCTGTATTTAGCTTAGGCAGAGACATCAGGTCTCCCACCTGTTGTCAGGTGACTGAAGCATCACATGATGCTAACAGATCCGTCTCCATGACAACGCCCACCAACATCTGCTGACCTGTGGCTGAAAGCTCCAGAAAGAGTAACTAAAGGACCTGGAGGAAGTTCAGCAACAGCAGCAGTGAACAGAAACCAACTGGAGATGAAACTATTGATTTATTAAGTTTTCAGTTTTATATCATTTTAAACTGAATCTCAAGACTTTTAAAGACGTCAGCCTGGACTCACCGTTTCATGACATTTTATAAGCTAAAACGTTTATATCAATAGCAGAATCGATCATGAAAACCCAATGGCTGCGTAGAAGGAAGAAAATCAATCTAAAAAGTGATGCATGATTTGGAAAATAATCAGCAGACGTTAAGTAGCCAACAGACCGCTGGTTGGTTGTAATACATAAAACCAAACTTCACAGGCTGACTGTGATTTCACAGGATAAAATCAGCAGAAAAACTAAAGGAGTCTGGCGGAGCTCACCTGCTCCCTTCTTAGCATCACATATTGCATGTTTTATGGAGGCAGACATGCATGGATGAGTCAGTCAGCACAGGTTCATGTTCGAGCCCAGCGTGTTTTCTAGAAGATGAATAATTTAAGGGAACAGGCAGCGGTTCCTCCCCGGAGCTCCAGCAGCCCGTTCATTTCACCAGCTAGTTAGCAAGGATGCTCCCTGTCAGCTAACATCTCTCTTTACCGTTTTAACAACTGGACACAACCGTTAATGTGGGTTGTGTTTTTACTAAGTATTGTTTCTGACTGGCTGATCCTGAGGCCACAACCGAAGACACAGACTTATAATGCTGCTAGCAACTCTGCAGCTAGCGGTTAGCTTAGCCGTCTCTGCTAGCGGGGCCTTAGCAGGTTAGCTTGCTAGGTTAGCTAGCCGCTACTCGATAAAATGTAAAGTCTCCATCAGCTAAACATAACGGCTGCTTCAAAACCGCCCTTTTACATCAAACTGTAAAATGATTCGTGTCGCGGTCATGTAGCCGCCGGCTCACCTTCTCCTTCTTGGATTTGTTCGGCATATTGACTGTGTTGCAGGGTTTTTCTTCCACGGAGGCTCCGTGATGTTCTTCCCCGGGACTCAGACGCCGTCACTCGGTCTGTCTCAGCTCCCTGCGCCCGTTCTCGGCCCGGGCAATCCGATTGGCTACTGACGCGCACATCTGCCTAGCGACGCGTGAAGGGATTTTTGTGATTGGCTGCCTGTGAGTTTAGTGGTGAGGGTGAGACTGAAGGGAGGTGAGGCAGGACTTTAGTCTTCCCCAGCAACAAAACACCTTCAGCCTGACGGTACTGAGCGCTGTCTGACCACAGGTACAGTCACCATCATGTATAATGTATTATATAATAATATAAAACTACTTTTATAATAATTTTCTTCAGTTAAATATCCGTTTAACTCATAAACACACAGTTAATCTATAACTGAGCTTTTACATTGAAATGCAGCATCAGGTATTAAAATGGAGGCTCATTCCCACCAAGCAAAGATTAAAAGTCAGAACAAGAAAAAAAGAATTAGCCTACTTATAAATAATTATTCTCATTCATTTAGAAACCTCCAGGGTTTATTCTTTGCATTCTCTCAGATAAAAGATAAATAACAGCAGACTATATTTCCATGTAAACAGAACATCTTTGTCTCCATGCTGCTCATAATAACGTGTTTAAGTTTAAAAGCATTACATGTTATTTTGTTATAATGTGTTTGTGAACGTGCCGGAGTCAGACCACTCTGGGTTCAGGTGTTCAGAGTCCAAATACCAGATCTATAAAAACAGAAGATCTGTTTAGATCTCTCTCATGGTGTCTCACAGCTGCTGTTATTTTTGTCCTTGTCTCCTCCTGTAACTCTGAAACTATATAACCCTTTAATCTAAATGTCCATATTTATATTGGGAACATTTAAAAACACGTTTCACTTATTTTTTATTGTAAATTTCTGTTTTATATTTATGATTCTTTAGATTTACTGTTAAAAGCAAAGTCCCTGTGTGAAAACCTCCTTGGTAATGAACCTGGTTCTGATTCTTCGATATCTGATCGATAACGGGTTTAAAGGAGACGTCCTCGGACATGCTGTCACTGATGCTGACTGGCTTCAGGCCCGGTGGCGCCACCTGCAGGCGCATCTGTTCAACTACAGGATGAATACACTGCAGGCTCCATCAGACGCTCTGCTCAGAGGGCTGCAGGGTTTAAATCCCTCAGTGCGGCCTGACAGAAGGCTAACGTTCTATCCCTCAGTGAAGTCTCAGAGGCAGACAAATCCCTCAGCGAGATCTAAGGGTGTTCTTATCCCTCAGCGCAGTCTGAGAGGTACACTGGGCTCATCCCTCATTAAGGTCTGAAAGGATTTTTGTGGTTATCCCTCAGTAATGTCTGAGAAGCAGAAGCATTCTTATCCCTCAGTAAGGTTGGAGAGGCAGCTCATGTTCTTATCCCTCAGAGAGGTAGCATCTTATTTGATGTCAGAAACATCACAACAGTCATTCAGTTTAGTCCAACTTTATTGTTCCATCACATTTAATACAACAATCCTCAGAGTTTCTTCTTAATGTGTCGAATCGCTGTTCTTCTGCTGAAGGATGATTTAGTTTCTCTGGATAGACGTGTTTATATATATAAATTTAAAAGGTTGCGTCACGCAGTCCTGAGCTGAGCAGCAACAACCACTTCTCATAGTTTAACTTTAGTTTTTCCTGCTTTTATCTGACAGACGTGATCAAACGTTCTGCTGCATCACAGAAGTAAATCATGTTTTAATAATAATTCACCACAGATAAATCCAGCCTCTTAAATCTGACAGATAAGACATGAAAATTATTTGTCGATTTTCAGCTAGAGGGCAACAACAACGTCACCATCACACTTTAACCATTCAAATGAGCTGATCGCCTTCAGGTGTCAGAACCAAGATCCAGATCTTAGTTTGCTGTATTTCAACACATTTTCCTAAACAAAAGCCAAACTTCTAAAACAATGTGAGCGCCAAACAGCCGTACAAGAGCAATGTAACTCTACATGTGTGATCAGAAGACAAGATTAGGATGTTTGTGTGAAGCTGCTCGTCTTACCTTCCTGCAGGAGACTCGTCCTCGATGTCCACCGTGAAACAAATCCGCTCTCCAGACCAAGTTGTAGAAAGAAACAACCAAAAGCTGCCAAACTCACATTTACTCTGCTTTAAAAGTATGAACTACACAGTGACGTTGTTCACATGAAGCTTCTTTTTCGTCCACACTTCTTCAGATTAGCAACATCCTAATCACAACTGATTAATGAGCAGAAATGATTTACGGCCAAATTCAATTTTTAGATCATTTTTCATCAAGATGAAGTCTTTTGATTCATCAGGTATTTAATTTGCTGGTTTAACTCTAAACAGACGTTCATGTTCTCCAGAAGATTTATAATATGATGTTTTTCAGTGTCACAATATAACTATATACACACGTGTAAATATATACTGTATATACTATTATGAAATACTCATAATGGTATCATCTACATACATTAAGACTCAACACACAGAGACCTGCTGTTCGTTCTCCACTAACTTTTATTAAAACTCTACTTAAAGCAACTAATTTTACAAGACGAGCAGTTTGTTTCTATTGCGACACTGACCACAGATCAGTGCATCAAACACAATGCAGGGAGGAGACCTGGTGCAGATTCACAGGCCTCAGCTCCTGGATCTTCAGTTAACACGTGAACATGTTTTTGGTCCGTGCTGTGACTTAAACTTCATCAAAAGGAAACATGAACTGAACCTGAATAGAAAACAACAAAGGGTGTGCAGTACTTTACCTGCAGGAGGAGAAAGAAAAGGGTTTGTTGAAAGAACGAGGAGAGATTTTAGATTCTGTGAACGCTGAGCTTCTTCTGTCTTCCACCAAGTCAGATATCAGTTTCATCTCTGCGTGCTGTGAAGAGTCCAGCAGAGATGGCTGAACATGTGATATCATGAAGATTTCCAAACCTTTTTCGCTTGTGACCCCTTAAAATGAGGCTGTGCTTCCTCATGTCTGTGGGTTACAACCATTAAATGATAACTGGAGTCATATTATTATTATTATTATTATTACTGAAATATTATCCAGTAATTCACAAGAAAAAAGCAGCAAGATTATAAGAACAATTTTTTTTTTTTTTTAGCTTCCTGTTATGTTTATTGTTTTACAACCTCCTTAAAATTATCTTTTGACCCCTTGGGGGACCCCAGTTTGGGGGCCACTGAACTAAGTGGCCTAGCACAAACCATGAAAAACAGACCCAGAACCTTTTGGCCACGTAGAACAGCTTATAACTCTGTGCCACAGAGCTCCATTGTTGTCCAAATACTAGAAAAGGAAAAACTATTTTACATTTCTCTTCTTGTCATCAAACCAACACTGAATGTTGTGTGTGCGCACAGGAACGGCCTTTATGTGTTTCTAAATATCATTTGGTCGACAATGGAGGTCTACGACACAACAGCATAAACTATAGGCAATACTTTAGAGTAAATATTCATGAACTCAATGCTGGTTTGTGTCCCTTTTTTGTTATTAATAAAAGTATAAGATTGTGTGCCATGCAGGTCTAGAGTTGTCCTGGACCTCTCTATACTGGACCCAGGAATGAAACTGATATCCATCTGAAACACCAGACTCTGGAGAAGACAGAGAACAAGAGGGTGTTACTGAACGTCAATCTTGTCCTTTAAACAGACGAAGGTCAGTGTTTTAAAAGTCTCAAGTCCGTCAATGCGAGTGTCTTTCTCACCGCGTCCAGCTGCCGTTAAGTCCAGTAAACTACTGATGAAAGACTTATGATCTTCTGAACATCCTGGATACAGGAGTGGTTTTAAAGAAACCCCTTCCCCAGATTCCCACCACACAGTCCGGTCAGCTCCTACTCAAAGTTAAAATCATACTCAAAGTCCAGGGAGGTCATGTCAGAGGGGAGGCCCAGGGTTTCAGGGGTGATCGCCATCATCTGAGGATCCCCCTCGCTGGGTGCCCCCTCCTCCGCATGCAACCCAGAGCCGGGATCTGACGTGTCCAGCCCCTTTGATTCTGAAGCTGCCGAGTCAGAATCTCCTGAAGCTGGCTCAGGCTCTGGCTCAGACTGGCTCTGCTGCTGCCGCCGGGTCTGGTATCTGGTTTGGGATCTGGTTTGTCGAACAGGGCGGGGGGCAGGAGGGGTTCTCTTTGTCGGAGCCGCCTTGCCTCTAGTTTTGGGGCCTGGTTTGGGTTCAGGAGCTGTGTCAGGATGGGTTTCCGGATGGGACTGGGGCTGGGTGTCCTGGTCTGGTTGGGGTTCAGATTGTGGCTCTGTTTGGATTTGAGGAGCCAGTTTGGGCTGGGACTGAGTTTGACGTGTTGGTTCCAGCTCGGCAGGTTCGGTTTGTGGGGCAATTTTGGACTCAGATTTAGGAGTTGAGGACTGGTTTTGGGGTACACTCTGAGCCTCAGACTGGTTTGGGGGTACACTCTGAGCCTCAGACTGGGCTGGTGGATTCAGTTTTGGTTTGGTTGTTTGTAAAGTAGTTTCAGATGGAGCCACCTCAGGTGTTGGAGCTGGGGTAGGCTGCAAGGACCAAACGGATGCAATTTTAATGTCTGAGTCTGGCTTGGTTTGGGGACTGGGTGTAAAATAGTTTGAGTCTGGTTGTGGAGATATATCCACCACACTTGGAGGTTGGGACTGTGTGAGAAGCTGAGCTTGTGGTTTTGGTGCTTGCGGGATAGGAAGTTGACTTTTATTGGTGCTACTACCGTCAGCTCTGGCATCTGTTGCTGGTTTGGTGATGGAGGAGGCGCCTGATTGGCCAACGCTGCTGTAGAAGATGTCAAATAAATCCTTGGCTTTGGCTGCAGCCAGGTTACTCTTAAGTTTCTCAGACTTTTGAGCTCCGTCGCCCAGGTTCATGAAAGGTGGAGGCTTGACAAACACTGTACGAGTTTGCTCGCTCTCCGGGACGCCAGGAGCTGCCACATCAGACACTATTTTTATCATTGTTGGTTGTGCAAGTTTAGCCACGGATGGAGCAGGGGTAGTTTGAGATGGCGAAGGTTTAGCCTCAGATGGAGCAGGGGTAGTTTGAGATGGCGAAGGTTTAGCCTCAGACGGCACAGGCTTTGCCTCGATTGGGGTAGGTTTAGAAACTGGTGGCGCAGGTTTAATCTCAAATGGTGCAGGTTTAGAAACTGGTGGCACAGGTTTAACCTCAAATGGTGCAGGTCTCGACACCGGTGGTGGAGGTTTAGCATCAACTGGCTCTGGTATAGCAACTGCCGGTGCAGGCATAGCATTGAATGGTATTCCAATTGGTGGCTCAGGTTTAGTTTCCAGCAGTGCGTTCTGAGCATTTAGAGCCTTTGTGAGAGGATCAAGATATAACAATCCCCCCTTTGGAGGAGACCCTAGCAAACTGGTGTTTTGGGGTCTGATGGAGAGGAAGGTATTCAGAGGTGCAGGTTTACCCATCATGGCAGTTTTCCTCAGGACTGCAGCAGGTGGAGGGAGGTTGGGCCGGATCCTGCCCCGATTGGCACCGTTGGACACCCAGGGAGGAGGCGTGTTTTGGCCCGCCAGTTTCTGGGCGATCTCCTTAGCAACAGCCATAGATTTTGCAAAAGAATCCTCCACCAAGACTGGATTCTGCTTCACAGCTGCCTCGTCATCCTTTATGAACTCTGCGGCCACTTTCTCCGCCTCCTTCGCCAGAACGTTCTCCCTCTTTTTCCACATAAACTTTCCGAAAGAAGTGGTCGTGGCCACGGGTGCTGGTTTGCCAGTTTCCAGACTCTGCTTGCGGAGCTTTGCCCTCATGGCCGGACTGGGTCCACAGAGGATTTTGGGCGGATCGTAGGGCTTTGGTGGAGGTTCAGGCTTGCTGACCTCTGGTTTCCCTGCTGGTTTCCCTGGATCAAGCCTTTTAAAAGCTTCCTTCTCAGCCTTAGGTTTTCCTTCATCTCGCTCTCTGTCATATTTGGATCTGAAATCTGAATATTTACCATATTTATGCTTGTCCTCGTCATCTCTTGGCCCATATTTGGGACGGTCGTCATATCTGTCATCTTCTTCCCTGCGATACCGGTACCGATATTCTTCTTCTCTACTGTATTTGTATCTGTCGTCCTCATCTCTTCTGCTGTATTTACCCCTCTCCTCTTCCTCTCTGCTGTAGCGATATTTATCATCTTTTCTGCTGAATTTATACTTTTCATCCTCATCTTTCTTGCTGTAAGAAGGCCTCTCCTCGTCCAGGCTTTTGGCATCTTTAAAATCCTCCTCTTTCTTGCTCGGCTTCAGCTTATCGTCCTCTTCCTCTTTTTTAACTTTAGACTTCTCCTCCTTCTCAACAGCGTCATCTTCTTCCTTCTTTTTCTCCTTGTCCTTTTTCTCCTTTTTGTGTTTGGACTTTTCCTCCTTATCTTTGTTGCTTTTCTCATCGTCCTCATGTTTGCGTTTCTTCCCACTCGTCTCTAAGGCCAGTCCTGCCTGGCGGTCCAGGTTCCTCCTCTGTTCATACAACGGATTCTCGTACATTTGTTTCTGGTGAAGGAGGCATTAAAACAGAGAGACAAGAGAGTGAATAAAATACATCCAGGACCGCTGCCTTGTAACTACAACATCAAATGAGGTGGAATAAACGTACGTATGTGGTATGAACCTCGTTCACATGCACGACACAATACTCAAAATATTCACTAGACTTGGATAATGCTGCATTCATGTCACTTTTATCACGATTTATTGTTTCAATCTCGATGTATGTCTCATTTGGACGTGACAACGATTCTGCCGTATGTGCAGCTCTTACCTGCGTGAAAGGTCGAATACGTGGTTTCCATAACAATGGATAAAATACTGCGAATATTTTTTCCATTTAAAAAATGGTTTCCCAGAGAATCGTGGGAGAAAATCAGAGTTCTCCAGAATCGTGCAGCCAGTCACTGTAATTACCTGTTTCTGTAAATATGGTTCACTTCACTAAAGATGCTACAACCGGGACATTTTCATGAGTAAGTGATCATTTTATTATTCCTGATAAATGCATTTGTATCCTCATCTTTCAGAGATACAGCTGGCTTGTATTTGTTTTGTAAGAGCTGCCAAATGCTTACACGGTTTATTTGCCATAAAATAAAATGCTTTACTTGAATTATTGCCCCTCTTTAAAAGCAACAATTCGTAGTCTTGTTTAAGTTCTGATTATTTACCTTCCATTTCTAAAGCTGCAATATCTCTTTCTTTAACTTGTGAATCTAATTTGGACTTTTTCTTTGCTGAGAAGGAAATAATTATTCCCCTAATGTCTGCCTTAAAAGCATCCCAGATAATCTCAGGAGTTGGTTTTTGCCTCCACCACATTTGTAATAATAAAGTGATGTATTTTCTCATTAACAACAACTGTTTGCCTGCACGTGATGATTCTCCGCTCCAACAGTTAAATACCTTGTATTTCTCATTGTGAGCATGTGTGGTGACGTGCTCTTCTGCACAGATGGCGTCTCCGTAAAACTCTTTACACAGAAGGCAGAAGAATCCTCGGACGGGCAGCAAGAACTCCGAGCCTGCAGCAAAACACACGCAACACATTTTAAACCCACAGGTGGCGATAAAATAAACTGCCAATCATGTTTACCTGGTGGACGTCTCCATTTCCAGAACCTGCCAGGACAGGAGAAGGTTAGAGAGGTGACATTTGATTATAAAGTATTGAAAAAATAGATGATAGTTCAGTGGTCTTATTTCAGAGCAGTAACCAACTGCTCAGTGATACCAGGGTTAGTGCAGGAAGTGTAGTAAAATAAGGACTAATTCTGGGGTAATGAGCAGACTAACACACCTGTAATGAGACGTTAAAGCACTTTTCCAAAGGTTACTGCAGTATGTTACATTTACAGCAGACTTCATTTGAGGATGAGACATGGAAAACAAATGAATTGACATCAGAAGTGTGGACAGGAGTCTCCTCTGTGGTTCCATGAGTCTTTGTCACTTCGTTAGCACTGTTTTCATTAAGAGACAGAGAAACTGCAGCAGAGATCCACACTGAGCTCCACCTGGAAGCAGAAGACGGCTAACAAAATTCAGCGGCTCGGACACCAGGGTCATTAGGAAAAAAGTGGCGTTGTGATGGTAGTTTCAGGGAAATGATGAAAGTGCAGTACGAGTACCTTTGGCGGGTTTTGTCAGCTTCTCTTCTGACGGCGTGTTCTTGACGATTTTGGTGGGAGTGGAAGCCCAGGGCCGGTCGTACGGGTCCAGAGTCTGTCAAAAGAAAAGAGAAAGTAAATGTAAAGGAAAAAGGACTGCCAAGGTATGAATATCAAACCAACTCCTTCAAAGCACAAAATGAAAAAAAGAAAAGGTATTGCCTTGTACAGCCGACATATATACGGACAGAGATATTTAGTAAAACTGGTGTAAAATATAAAAACTGTCTCAAACCTTTCGATGCGTTTTGCTGTGCAAGTGCGTGAAAAAATCAAACATGGAACCAGAGGTGACATTACAGTTTTTGCACCAGTGGTTTCCAGCGTCATAGTATTCAAACGGTTGCGGGGGCGGGGTCAGAGGCAGCGCCAGGGCGGTGACGGGCGGCTTGTCCGGGGACGTTCTCAACGACGACGCCAGCACCGCTGAGGTCTGCTAAGAAAACAAAGATGGAGGAGAGTCAACATGGCGGATGGAAGTCGACACAAAAACAGAGTTCCATCTCTGAAACTCGGCTCCTCAAAATCTGAAAATTGAAAAGTTTCTTACCTTCGGTAAGTTCCAGCCTCGAAGATGCGTCAACACGGATTTTGCGAGAATCCGGGAGTCGCTTTTATACCGACAGAAACTTCTAACTCGTTTTAAAGTTTAAGCTTGATTTGTTTTCACGACCTCAAAGTCACAAAAAAGAAACAAACTCACACCTGCGATGATACGGTTCATATTAAAAAGGTCTAAACGTACCAGTTTAGGAACTTTACAATGTTCCTAGTAAACCTTCTGTCATTGTTACTGAAGCTATCTATGTTCAAGCTAACAGGACAAGATCAGACCATCTTGTCAAGTAACGTTTATTATATTTAAAACATTTCTGATTTCTCTGTAAGCTGAACAAACTCTTTATGTTCACTAACTCTATGCAAATAAAAGCAACAGATGTCAGGTGGTGATTCAAATCAAAATGAGGAAGTCTTTTTCTTAATGGTTCAGTAGAAGAAGAGAAACATGGACACAAACGTGACACTCCTCAATAAAACTCAACACTTCCAGCACATAAGTTTCACATTAAAAGCCTTTCAGGGGTTGAAAGGGCATGCTCTCTCCATTCCCTGACAGGCTTTTAATGTGAAAGAACAGCAAAGTAGAAGCGACTGTAATTACTGACTGTTGTGATGGAGTTCGTGTTGTGGAAATGTATATTACACTGAATATACCAGGTGAGACATTAGAGCACAGGTAATGACACCACCCCCGCCTTTATTTGACACTGTACTTACTGAGAATTTACGATATATTTTGAAATCAATGCTGACTGAAGGTTCAGCCGTCGGAGTCTCCGCACACTGTACGACTGGTTTCTTAGTATCTGTGCGACTGTTTGAAGGGAAACTAAAGTCTTCAACAGCTTCACGCACGGCGAGCATTCGGGCGAACGGTGGCACTGCGACCCGTTTCAGCTGATGCAAAAACTACAAACCAAAACTACAAAATATAATCAAATAAAAGTAGTTAAGATGCAACATGCAGGTCAGTAAACGTTTAGAACTTAAATATTTAGCTTTTAATCTGCTGTGTTTTCATCATAAACCCTAACTGACCCCTTTCAGTTGTTTACGTCCACGTTTTAATAAGAAAAACATTATTTTAAACAAAAATGGTTTTAAAATGTTTTATAAACTAATCAATATTAATAAAATATACTGAGCCTGACAGTAATGAGCCACAGCTGTGTTTCAGCTGTACTTCCTGTTTTACCTCCTCTGCAGGTGTTTGTACCTTTATAGTGGAGCAGCTGGCTGCCTGCTGTCTGTCAGGACTCCTCTCCGGCTCCCGTTTCTTCTTCTCTGGTGGCGGCAGCGGCGGCGGCTCGTCCTCCTGGTCCGTGGCCAGCTTGCTGGTCCTGCGCGGCCGGTCGGACGGGTTCAGGCCGAGGATGAGCGCCACCTTGTCGATCTCGTTGCGTTTCTTCTCGGCGGCTTCGTGCTCTTTGCGCAGGTTGGAGATCTGAGTCATGACGTCCTCCTGCAGGTGGCTGATCTCCTGCAGCAGAGGGTCTTTGTGGCCGTCCTTCTCCCGCCGCTTCTTCCTCAGGAGCTCACCTGCAGACACAACAAAACAGGTAGAAAAAGCCCAACAACTTTCCTCTGCATCAGCTGCTGCCTGTGCACGTGAGGAACGCTGCACGGTGACGGCAGCTGATGAAGAGCGGCCCGTCAGTGAAGCAGCAGGTGAACAACTCGCAGGAACTCACCTTGCTGCTTCCTGAGTCTCTCCAGCTCCTTCATCAGATACTCTTTCTTCTTCATCCTGATCTCTCGGTCCTGCTTCAGCTTCTCTCTCTCCTCCAGAACCTGAACAGAAAACAGGCAGGTATAACTCACCTGTTTCACCTGCAGTCACTTCCACTCAGACATCTCTGAGGACTTTAATAACGTGCGAAATGAAGGCAAAACCTTTTGTTTCTGGCTCTCATTGTTCTGCTCCTCAGACACTCTCCTGTCGTGGCTGCTGACTTTCCCTTTCTCACCGTCAGGAACACAACTCTTCACCAAACCTGAGGACAGGTGAGCAGGAGTTACACCTTCTTCCTTCTGCTCTCACACTTTACATCCAGTTCATTGTTGCTGCAGTTACTTTCACATATTGTTTATTCTGTCTTTTGTCTCAAACACGACAACACAGCTTTATAGATTATAAACAAATATGTAGCTAAACTTTATGTTCGTTGACTATCGACGGTTTGTTTCCTGTCTGATCATCAGCTGCTGGTGATGTCGACACATGATCAATAAATAATGATTGACACGAAGCATCTTCTCAACAGGTGAAATATTCCTTTAATAATCAATCACCCTGATCAGACTGACCTTTGGCCCCCGGCTCAGGAGCCGGTTTGTTGTAGGGCTGTTTGAAGGGCAGAGTGGGGGGGAAGTCTTCGGGGCCAGTCTGGGG
>LKNJ01004914.1:27968-71929 GCA_002120245.1 Maccullochella peelii | reverse complement strand
TATATATATATGAAATGTTTTTAAACTATATCTCAAAGTGTAACTCCATCAGAATACACATAAACTTCAATTAAGTGAAGGTGTTTACCCCAAACCAACTCAGGAAAAAAGGATTTTATAAAGTTCACCAAAATGTTCAAGACTTTAGGTGATTCTTTCTCTTACTGGAGTGCTGCCTGGTTTTGTTTTGGGGAAACAAACACATTGCAGTTCTTGAACACGGAGATCTGGAGAACACAGTTATAGGAAGAGCTTTTTAATAAGGTGCAGCAAAACTGCGTGTGCTCTGAGTTGGTGGATGTGTGGAGATCCCTTCATCCTTATTCTACATTGCAATCCTGTTTTTGTTTTGTTTTTTTGAGGCAGAGCAGCCATTCAGTATAGGAGAAGCACACCTGTTTTCTCTCAAGTGCAGTAGTATATTGGAATAAAGCAAAAATGTTCCATAATGCCCAAAAACAAATCACTTGTTCCTTGGCTCATTCCACCAGATTTCATTGAAATATGTTTACAATTTTTGCAATATTCTGCAAACAGACAAACAAACAGACCAGAAACATAAATTCTTTGACAGAAGCAATTATTTTAAATGTTTTTAGATTATCTATTGAGCATTTTTTGCCTTTACTGGATGGTTGATAGTATAGAGACCAACAGGAAACAAGGGGAGAGAGATGGGTTATGACATGCAAGAAAGGTGTCCAACATGAGGTCTTGTAATTTTACACACACATATATTTATATATATATATATATATAAGATATTACCTTAAAATAATTGGAAAATGCCACTTATTTTATGATGGTAACATTAAAATAAATGCATGAAAAACAGTGCAGTGTGCTCACACTCATATTGCAGCTTCAGGTTTTAAACTTTTATCTTTTAATAATAATAATAATAATAATAATAGTAACTTTTAATACTTTTTCCTGAAAAAGGAACAAAACAATCATAGTTTCAGTGCTTGAGACTTGGAGGTCGCCCAACCATTTGTACACTGGATGTACAAATATAAGATTCGCAACAAAGGATTTTTTTTTTAAAACAAGTTCTGAAATTTAGTTTAACATTTTCTTCTTTTAATAGTAATTCAGACCTTTAACCAGTCACCACAAACAGTATATGAGGTGCACAAACTTTGTCACAGCACTGTAGGTAACGCAGACACTGGACAACAGGTTTCATAATAAAAGGCTGCATGTCCTAGAAATCTCCGTTATCCATTTAACCAGTTAGTTAAACAGTTTATGTCCCCCCCGTCCCTGTTGCTGCTCCTCTGTAGAAAGTGCCAAAGACTCCACAATATTTACTTTGTTGTTTGTTTTAATGTATTGGATGTGTGTGTATGTTTGTCCACTGACTGAAGAGCGTATTGAGCCTTGTTTTTCACTAAAGGCAGTACATGGAGCATAATAGCCCAATATCATTTGCACTGTTAAAATATGCATGTGCTGTGAAAATCTGATTTATTACCAGTGTGTGCAGGAAATAATGCAAAAGATGGAACTGTATTGCCCATTTCATTTGAATTTGTTTACCCATTTTTAACAGAAATGCGGTTTATTTCACCACTCCTGAATGTTGGTTTTGCTTTAAGCGTTTGAGCTCATCCAGCCTCACAAAATGCCACTAAATGCTCTCAGAGCCGTGCGAGAGCTCTCTCCCTGTAGCTTCTGGATGAAGGTTGTTCATAGGTCTGCAGTAGAATGAATGATGAAGAATCTAACTTTTGTACTTTTGTTTGAATGAGTGAATTAAACTGATGCTTTGGGTGTGCCAAAGAATGAAGTAAATCGAGTCACTTTGTAAAGACAGACAGAGAAAAGGAAACTGTTAGAATCATATTTGGTCTCTACTCTTCCCAGTTTCAATACAAATGAGTTGAAGTTGACTGATAAAAGAAACTGACAAATATTTTGTTGACTTCATTGTTAGACCCTTTTAGACAAATGTAGAGAAACGATTGGGAAGGTATCTTCTTGGTTTATCTTAAAGGCCCTGAAAACATATTTTCCCAATCAGCTTCTTCTTCTGAGTGATGGGGTCCTACAGCACATTTCACATGAGAGATTTCTGCATTTGCTGTTCTTACTGATTGAAAGGTGGCTGGACTCAGTTGGGAAAAACATGATGTTGTGTACTTCCATGCACCAATCAGGATTTAGCTAAATTTGACAGTTGTGGGGTTGTTTGTTTAGGTTGTTGTTTAAATCTGATCAAACCACACCCTCACAGTCCTGATGAAGCAGAGTGGAGAGTCTTTTTAGTGTTGCATATTAATAATAACTAACAATGTTTTGTTTCCCCCAAAATTTTAGCTGTGATTGTTGCTTGTTTAGTCATGAATATTTAATATTCTAGAGAAATACTTAACATTTGAAACTTTTCAGGGGCTTTAAAACTTAATGTAAAAGTTGCCTCTACTGCAGAAAATACAAAAACAAAATAGACAAACAATGAATGACAGCATCCCAGAAATATAGAATATTTTGAGTATCTAGACACCAATAAATAAAAAAAATGCAAAGTTTAAACTCTGGAGATTGTGTTGGGTAATGCAACTGTAAAAGAGTTTTACCATGTTCAGTTTTAATTTTTCTCTCATCCCCCCACCAGCACTGACCAGCAGCAAAGGTGTCACTGTAAATGTCAGCATGAAGCCCTGTCTCCCACTGGATCCATTCATTAAATTATCAATTCAACACTATTTGACCATTTACAGCCACAATGGCAACAACAGAGCTAATGTTTTGTACAGTTACTGACAACAGGAAGCCGTGGAGGTTTAATTTTGACGTGGCTGTTCGTCTCCTCGAAGGATAACACTTCTGTCCTCCTCTGTTTGCTTCAGCCGATATCAGACAGATGCATAAAATACTTCACCTAGAACAGAAAATTCACATGTATTTCCTTGTTAGAGGAGAGTTTCTACGGTCTTCACTAGATTTGATTAAACCCACATTTTTCAGTGACCAACAGTAACCATAGGGGTTAAAAACAAGAGATGAATTGAAAATAAGTCTTAATTGTAGAGATTTGTAGTGTAGTTGCCTCATCTCTTCAAGCAATGAGACTAATCGCAGCTGGTTATTTTCATTTCTTGAACCAAGTGGAGAGGAAATCCTCATACTGTTAGTGCTGATAGACAACTGAAAGAATAACAATGGTGTTGGCATGTAATTTACAGAGTAAATGATGCATTAGCAATGATGCCCTCTGAGACACTGATTACGCTACGTGAGACTTGACTTTGAAATCTGATCTTTTTTTTCCACACCATCAAACAACAGCTTTAAAACAACTTTCACTATATATATATAAAAACAGACAAACCTCTGAACTTTCTCTGAGTTTGACAGTACAGTCTGGAAATGTATGAAAAATTAGCCAGATGTCAAAGACTACAATAGCAGGTATTATGTATGCTTTCACGCAAAAACCCACTAATTCATGTTGAACAACAGCAACCTACTGACCAGGATCAGGCTGTCTGGTTTTATCATAAAACAGTCTGACTTACTCGTGATGACTGGTCACACATTCACTGATGGGAACAGGGAGGAAAGTATGTTAAATGTGTCAAGCACATGTGAGTGCATGATTGACTCACACTAAATGTGGCAAAAGTGTACAAGCTGCAAGGGTTTATTTTTCTGGAAAACGTCAAGGAATAGATTTAGTCTCTGAAAAGACAAAAATCAGTGTTTGAATTCATAAAAAACTAACAGAACTCACTTGTAGATTGGTTGTTTTATTTCATTTTCTTCATATTTTGTGCTCTCCTCATGCCTCTACTACTTACCTGTAGTTTATCCCAAGAAAAAAAATGTCCTTCCTCTGTTTGGTTTTACAACTGTAAACTGCAAAGCATGAAGCATGATGTCGTATGAGGTTTTTTTTTTGTGCGTGTGAATGAAATGTGCCAAAGAATGTCTAAGAATTATAAAAGCTCAGCGCCAGTTGAAGACTAAGCTACTTAGATTTATTTAGATTAAAGATGAGAGCTTAAATTTACAGGCAGCGCTGCACTACTGTAAATTAACTCCTTTTATGCCAGCAGAGGGAGACATCCACTGTGTACGTCTCTCTCTTGCTCTTCCAAACTACCTTTCTTGTAAAGCATGAAAGTATGGCGAAACAGAGGGTAGAACTGATTAATAAATCGTTTCCATGTGTTCAGTTTAATTGTTGTAAGAGGCATGAAGTACAAGTTTTAAGATTATGTATGCATGCATGTGTAGTTGCGTTTATTATTCATCATCTATTCATGTGAAGGTGTTCACCTGTTGTGCTCATCTCCCCTGATTAACAAACAATCTGCCCTCAAGGCTCTGCGGCAAAGAAGAAAAAATGTCCTGCAGAGCAAATAAGATACGAGGAATCACAAAGTTAAATCCTCTGTCAGTGTGAACTAAAACAGAAGCGGTTTAATGACGTGACGGCCTGTGGTCCAGTGATGTGTCATGGCCGAATCATCAGCTAATGAACCACTAGATGTTTATATTTCACTGTATGATTCAGTGGTTTGGTGTGCTCCCTGTGTGTGTGTGTGTGTGTGTGTGTGTGTGTGTGTGTGTGTGTGTGTGTGTGTGTGTGTGTGTGTGTGTGTGTGGGAGAGGCAGAAACCGAGGGAGGCTCATTATCAAATATCAGAGTTCAGCTGTAGGTCCAATCAAAACAGCCTTAGGGAAACATCAGCTTAACCAGAGTCATGAGACCAGATTCACTCACACACATGCAGCCGTGTACACACTCAAACACCCACACAAACTCATTCACACACACACACACACACACACACACACAGACACACACACACACAGCTATACAGATAAGCATGTGTGGTGGCACTCAGGTCTGTGTATACTAAACTAGTCAACAGACTTTTTCTTATTTCTCTAATACCTCTAATATCTACCAATTTAGCAATTCACAACTTATTAAACCGCAGATTACAAACAGAGAAAGGCTGCGTTTTCTAAATGTATGTGAGCTTGCTGACTAAGCAACCCGCTTAGGATAGTATTACAGTGAGGTGTTGCTAAAGTTTTTTAACCCAAGTTTTTGCTAGGTGGTTGTTGCGGTGTAGTTGGCGTGACAAAAGTGATAAAAGGTTGCTGAAATGTTGTTTGTGGTGGTTCATTGTTTTAGTAGTTTTAGTAGTGATGATCAAAATCAATGTGTCAGGCAAGCACACTTAATTAAACTATCCTGCACTGATGTTTTGGTAATGATCATAGCATAGGCCGCACATAACCACATAACACTCACACACACACGAGGACAAAATGTCCTACGTCTCTCTGCCTCTATAAACGAAGGCTTCCTTATGTTTCAGAGACCACTGGGGATATGTTTTTCTGCTCCCTGCTTTTCCCTCTCATCTCCTTTGTAGGACACCACGGGAGGCTGGCTTGGGTTTCTCTGATGTGTGTGTGTGTGTGTGTGTGTGTGTGTGTGTGTGTGTGTGTGTGTGGGAGGGGAGACTGAAACAGGCAGAGGGATGTCGTTCTTACAGTCTCTCCATTTTGGGATCAGGACAGGAAGTGGGCTCAACAGAGGAAACATGACCTCCTCCCCCCTCTCCTCTCTCCCTCCTCCCTCCCTCTATCCTCTTACTTTTTCTTGTATCCCCTCTTCCTCCCTTTGTCTGTCCCTCCCCCAGCCTGTGCCTACCCATTCACAGGGTCATTTCTGTCTTTTTTTTGGTTACAGAGGTCCTGAAGGGTGTCCCATGTGTTTATGCGGCGTGTGTGTGTGTGTGTGTTTAGATCTTAAATTACGTTCTACTCACTTCCTGTGTAAATAAATCTATGCTAACCAGTGATTTCTAAAACAACGCAGCTGAAACTCTGGTCTAGTTGTTTCTGGGCTCCCTCCCTCTCTCTTGAGATTTGCAGTCTGTTATGTATCAGGGCTCCTCTGATTAAAAGCCAAAGCAAAGGTCAGACTCTGCTGGGTAACGGAGATATCGCCCGACTTCAGCTTTACTCTTATGCCCAGCGCTCTGATAGCTCTGGCTGATGAGCTTCATGTTACATTATGTGGAGTGAAAGCCTTCGGTTAGCCTCCAGGCTGTACATCAGTATGATATTACTTATCCGGAGCCTTAACTCGCTGCTTGCTGTCTTTGAAAGAGGGCTTCTCGTGTTCATAAAACTGCCCCAGGACATAAGAAAAACATATTTGAATTTATTTTTTCCTCACATCTTTCCTTCATTTAAAAAAAAAAAAACCCTCTGCCATCTCCCTCTATTTCCCGCCTCTCTGCTAATCTTTCTACCACTTTTCGCTTTCCAACTCAGAAGGTCTTGACCTCTTGCTTTGACGTACACACACTCAAACACACACACACACACACACACACACACACAGGCGCCCACACTGAGAAAATAAAGAAACATCATGTCAGCAAACGGCAGTGTATTTCACCACAGAGCACAGAGCCAAGGCACTGGGAAACAAAAAACAAAAGCAGCAGACCTCCCTCTTTTCATCCTCTGCCTCCATCCTGCTCGCCTTTAAAAGTCCGCCGTCTGTTTATTTGTTTCATTGCCTTTTTTTCCGCCCAGACGTTTTCCTTTTCTGGTCATTTTCTCTCGGACACATCCAGTGCAATGACACTTACAAAAAACTTGTGTGAGTGGAAAAGGTAGGTTAGTTAATGACAAATGTTGCAGCAACGTTACAGTTACAGTGATGCTGTTAGACAGAGTGGTGTTTGTATTGTAAGGTTACCACATTACACGAAGTGTCAGTCAAATACTTACAGTATTCTATGTACAAGATGAATGAACATGCACAAAAGGGACTATGTCACTAGGGAAAGTCACTATGCAAACACACACAAATGCATACAAATTACAGGGTTTAATACAGTATTATAATAAGGTGTGTGGAAGTGCTCATGATTAGCCTCATTCACCTCGAGGCCATTTGGACTTAATATTCAGGGCGGGAGGAGCCGCCCAGCTGTGTCCTACTGCTGCGTACCAAAATGCACGTCATGTTGGGAATCAAATCAACATTTTCATTTCATAGATTCCCCATTTTAAAACATATTAGAAAGAAACTGATTTGAAGAATCCAAACAAGGATATGAGTTCGAATTTGAACATATTCTGAAAATACATGTTTCTGATCAGGACATCTCAGACATAGTTCTGCTCAAACAGTTTGACCACCATCATAAATCAGTGCGCAAAGGTATATTAAACTGCAAGTAACCATAGCAACAGTACTTTTTCTTTATGCAACATCACCAGGTGGTGAAACAGGGCCTCAACTAGTGATTATTTTCATTAGTGGTCAGTCTGGTGGTTATTGTTTTGATTGATCGATAAATCATTTGGTCTTTAAACCTGCATTAAGGGATTTTTCAGGGGCATCGCAACAAGCTGCAACAGTGACATAACTGTTGTAACGCCTGGTTATTTGAGTTATTTTCGCCTTCCTGTCAGCTTGAACCAGTCTGGCCATTCTCCTCTGACCTCTCTCATTAACAAGGAGTTTTGGCCCACAGATCTGCCACTCACTGAATGTTTTTCGTTTTTCGCACTCACTTCTCTCTACACTCTAGAGACTGTTTCTGAGATACTCAAACCTCCCCGTCTGGCACCGACAATCACTCCACGGTCAAAGTCACTTTTATCACATTTCTTCCCCTTCCTACTTCCTGTTTGGTCTGAACCTCTTGACCATGTCCGCATGCTTTCATCCACAGAGTTGCTGCCACATGACTGGCCGATTAGATATTTACATTAACGAGCAGGTGTACAGGTGTACCTAATAAAGTGGCCACTGAGTGTATTATCACCTTATAAAGTTGATGTAGCGAGCATATTATAAAACAGTTGTTTATTAATACATCCATCAGACACAGAGCAGCATTAATTTGGAGTCTTGTTTCTGGCCACTTGATGAATTTAATACCAATATTCTCTCCCCTTTTAGCTCTGGTTTGGTCTCAACTCCTTAAGGAAATATCTGGTTCTTTAGCTGCTAAATGCTCCAATATGTTCACCAGCTAGTCACCAACTTGGCCTGCCTGCTGTTGGTCAGGTAGTTTAAAGTGGGTTTATCAGAGCTGCCTGCTGTTTGGGTGAACCGAGTTGCGGGTCGTAAAACCAAAACAATGAGCTGAAAGACGCTATACCATCAAAGGTGACGTCTTCAAATGACTTGCTTTGCCCGACAAAGCAAAAAAAAAGTCAGAAATTCAAACATTCAATTCACAGTGACATACCAGAGAAGAAAAAAACAGCAAATTGTCACTTTTGAGAAGCGGGACAATTAATTGACTATCAAAATTGTTGCTGATTAACTTTCTGTCGATTGACTAATCGATTAATCAACTAATTGTTGCAGCACTAGACCTAACCAGTGGTTTAACTGACTATAAAACAAACTTTATGAAGGTCCGTGTTCTATGTTATTGACTTGGTATTAATGTGATACTGAACTCAGAGGTGTCCTGATGTATAAAATATCTGGCTCGTTGGAGGAAAGAAATTCATTGTGTATCGTCTGCATAAGTTAGCAAACTTCCCTCTGCTTTTGTTCAGTCTGGCTTGTTTTGATGTTTTGTCCCAATCTTCTGGGTAGACCTCCCACCCTGACTGCTACAGAAGTCCAAAATGGCCGCCGGCAATATGGGAATAAGGTCATTTACAGTTCAACCCTGTCATTCTCTGCTGTTCCCTTCATGTTTACAGGACAAAAGAGCAGGAACGAGTAGTGTAACCATATACCAAAGCCTTCTTGTAAAGGGGATACTTATAATATGCCTCAGGTTAAGTCTAGGCTACTGTGGTACTTCTACTGGGATGCTGGTGGGAAATAGAAGAAAGGCGTAGGGATAGAGATGAACCATAATTCATGCAAGACCAGGAGCTGTGTGTTTCTGTGTGTGGGTATTTCTTCAAACTAAGAAGAGTCTCTAATTTAACTGTCTATGGGTGGAGAGGAAGGAGACAAACAATCTGAAAAAAGAGAAAGAGAGATTCTCTTTCCTCTGTTAAAGATCACTGACAGGAACACTTGTGCAACCTTATCACATAACACAGCATATGACCGGTATGGGCCCAAACCCTCACCCCTCTCCCTCTGTCACGTGCACATCAGGACAAGGCATTCTTCAGCTCGCTCTCAACTTTCTTTCTTCCTTATTCTTTCTTCCCCTCCTGCTTCTTGCTCACACAGCTTGATCCAGCGACATCTAAACCGGCAGCAGTCTGACGTAGTTTAGTGACAGGGTTGTCATTAGTCATATATACATATGAGGGAAAAAAACACTTTCAGTGCTCATGTCATGTAGTTGGTGCTTTCCACTATTGTTTTTCTTTCTTAAAACATTCTCTAACCTGTGTATGAAGGCGAGAGCTACAAGAAGGAGAAGGTGACTGTCTTTCCAGCATAAACACATTTATACAGATTAAATGCAGGATCTTGCCCTCTGTGACCCTCACAGTTTCCACAGTGGTTCGACGGTAGGCCAACGGGTCCAGAGTCTATTCATGGCTCCACAGGTTCAGAGTTCAGTTAAATCCACACTGTGGGTCAACCGGCTGCTCCACAGGTCAGTGTTAATATGCACTCGTGGGCTGAAGTGTCAGAACGAAGCAGGCCTGCTCTGTAGTCCTCCAGGCCTGGATTCGTGGCTGGTTTCACAGTTTACAGTCAGAGAAGCCGTTGTCTGCAGCGTGAAGGTCACTGCAGCATGATATCTTTGAGGTTTTCCTGCAGGATGGTGTCCTTGACGGCGTGAAAGACAAAGCGGATATTTTCTGTGTCTACAGCAGTGGTGAAGTGGTGGAATAGTGGCTTCCCCCGGTTTCTCCTCTTACGGCTGAACGACTGCACCAGGAACGCCTGCAAGGAGCAGAGCAGGGGCACTTAAGTATCGGATTTGAATCTGATTTCTTAAACATCATGTATATGAGAAACCCTGTTTCTGTAATCGGGGTAAGGGATTAGACAAAACCTGGTTTCCCCAGCTAGAAGTCGATCTCTTGGCCGGGTAACCAGGTTTCTAATCTGCTTTTCACATATACACATGTGCATGACAAAGACTTCACTGTGACACAGAATCACTGTGGGGCAGCAGGATGAAAGGAAAAGATTATTAAAAGTAGCGATACATCCTCATATTCAGAATATTTCCATCCTTTTCAGCCATAGGCCTCCCTCAGAGCATGAATAGTGTTAACAGCATGTCACTTATATACAAGACTATCAAGGCAATGACCTAATTCAACACAGGTGTACAAAAGGACCACATAACTCTCAGATAGCAACAAGGAGCAAGTAAAGAGACAGAAAACAGAAAGACCGGTTTAGTAACTCTAACAAAATACAATCTAGTACAGGCAAGAGGAATACATACAGGAATAATAAATCATTATAAGAAAGGATTTAAAGGTGTTGAGGTGATATTCCACCACATCTTAATATCCAAAGAGAGATGCCCATGGTCAAAACACCTCAGCAATGATATTGTAATAAAATGTGAAACTCTACAGGGATTGTTTGCTTCGATTGTGTGCAACAATTTTCTACTTTTAACTGAAGCGCACACTTGCTGTGTTTTTTGCTTTTTTTTGGATTAACAGGATTTCTTGTGCAACGCACTGAGTGAGAGCCTCTGTGTGTGTGTAAAGTACAAATGCTCATTCACATAATGTACATGTGTGGGTGCATTAAAGCATACTAGGTTCATATTCAGTGGGAGGAGGGAAATAAGGAGCAACGACAAAACAACTTGCAGCAGAACTTAGTTGAAAATGGAGAACTGGTGCTTCATGATGCTGACAACATTAAAAACCTCTGTGTTTTTGGTGTGTGTGTGTACCTGTACGTCCTCTAGCCTGCGCGGGTCTCCTCTGTATTCGGGGAAATTCTTGCGGATGTCCACCGTGCGAATCTTTTCCACCAGCAGGTCTGTTTTGTTGAGGAAGAGGATGATGGACACGTTGAGGAAGAGCTTGTTGTTGACAATCGTCTCAAAGATATTCATGCTCTCCACCAAACGGTTTGTCCTTCGATCCTCCATCAAGACCTGGAATCACACACACACACATTTATCCTTTGGTTTTTCCAGGTTTTATCTGTGCACCAATTAAGGATTCAGTCGTCATCATATGACTGAGGGAACAATCAAGTTTCCACAACCAACCACAAAGAGAGCTTTGTGTAAATCTCAAATGTTGTGTCTCTCTGAGTTCTCTTGTCTGTTCCGTAATCCTAAAAGTCAAGAGAATAATGATCAGACTGTCTGACTAACCTCTCTAACTTCTTAACATCAGGGTGCTTGAATGGTACCTGATCGTACTCTGACGACGAAACCATGAAGAGAATCGATGTGATCCCGTCAAAACACTGAAACCACTTCTGCCTCTGGGACCTCTGCCCTCCGACATCCACCATCTTGAAAGGAATCTTCTTGATGATAAAGTCGTGCTCGACGATGCCTTTAGTCGCCTTCCTCGCGAACAAAATGTCCTGCCTGCTTGGGATAAAGTTCTGAAAAGGGGGGGAGATATGAACATTTTCTTACAAGCTGAAAGAGGTGAAGAAATACAAAGAGCGCTTAAGATTTAACAAGTCACTGTGACTCACCAGTTGACCAATACGATCCAAGTTATCCAGGAAGTATTTAACTGACTCACTCTGCAGACAGGAAGAAAATATGCAACTGAGTCATCTTATTACACATTAACCACACTTAAAAGACACAAATAGTCAAGTTGAAGCACTTAATCTGATTATTAGCACAATTTCATTATTAAAGCTGCATTGATCAATATTTTTATATTAAAAATGGATCAAATGGCTATGAGTAATTTAAAAGATGTCTCTTGTAGTTACAAACCCAGAGAGAACTATCACCCGACAGAGCATTTTAGTGTCTTTTAGTGCATTATTTTGTTCTTCTCGTCCACAAACTGCTTTGTTTTCAGCATGAACGGTTGTTTTAAATGAAAACTCTCTGATAAACCCGCTGTACTCTGCCCGTCCAGCACTGAATACCAGGCAGACAAAGTTAGCGATCTAGCTGGTCAACATAGTGGAGCATTTAGCAGCTAAAGAACCAGATATTTCCCTCAGGAGTTGGTGGAGAAAAACCAAAACAGAAGCAAAAGGAGAATGAATATTTGAAATGTCATCGAGTGAGCAGAAACACAACTCCAAATTAATGCTAATGTTGCTCTATGTGTGCTGGATGTGTAAATAAGCTACTGTTTGCTAACACATTTGCCATAACAACTCTATAAGGTGATAATATGTCAATGTTTTGTTTCTGTAGTACAATTCTGAGGTACTTGTACTTTAGTGGAGTATTTCTATTATCTGCTACTTTATACTTCTACTCCACTACATTTCAGAGACAAATATTGTACTTTTTACTCCTCTACATTTATTTGATATTAAATTCCAGGTTACTTTGCAGATTAAATGTATTAATACAATATATAATGAACAAATAAATGATGATGTAATATTATAGATTAAGATAAAACTTTATTGATCCTGGGGGGAAATTCACAAGCTACGCAGCAGACAAAGTATTTAAAATTAGCTCCACATTTACCAGCTTCAACATTAAAGTGATGTGCTCAAAAATGCATAAATAATTATAATAAATAATATAATATATATGATTCTGAAATGGGCCATTCTGCATAATGAGTACTTTCCGAATACTTCTTCCACCACTGCTGAATTATAAAATAATTGTCATATTTCTTTTAGCACATAATGTAGAGAAAGTCCTGATTCCAGTCATAAAAATCAAACATGTTTACAGTAATCTTCATGAGAGAGACAGACAGTGAATGTAATTGTTTGATAAAGTCACTAAACAGCACAAATCTTATGATTTCATCTCCTGACTGTCAACATCCACTGAACCAGACTTGAACGGACTCCGCCCAGCTTGTTTTCATCCGCTGTGACGCCCAAATCAGAACTATAATCAACTCAGCAATTATGGTGGGCGTCCCTGCAATGAAGTGCACAAATATTTGTGAATACAAGCTGTACAGTTTAGATTTTTGTAGATATATTTTTCCTGCCGTTTCAGGCTGCACTTCAGTTATTTTCATTACCGCACGGTATAAAAATCTATTTGCAGACGCTTGAAACTTGAGTTGTGTAATCCATCACAATGAACATCGAGTCTGCATTGATTTTTGTCAATGCTACGCCATTGTTGAGCGGTAATGTGGTTTAACTGCAGGCCGATCTTCACTGTATTGGATTACATAGAGCTCAAGGAAGTTTTAAAGAGGCTGGTAATTGATTTTCATACTGTTTGGAGATTAATGGGAAACAGTGGGTGCCTGGAACAGCAGTACATTAAGTTTTCTAAAGCGCAGTGGCATGATTGGCAACATGATTGGCTGTGTGGTGTAAAGTATGTTATTTTGTAGTAAATGGGCTAAAACTTGCTGAATGCTTCGGTCTGTCATACAAAACACACTGAACATAGAACATAAAGCGGAAACATTAGTTTTACAATTCTTCTTTACACTTGTGATTCCTCACAATAGTTTAAAATTGAATCTCTCTCTTAAACACACACACACATCCAACAGGAAACAGCTGTGTGTGTGAAAACAGTGGGGAGAGACATGGGGGAGGGCGGGATTAGCGAGTCAGACAGAACACAGATACAATGCCATTTTAGCACTCCCATCACACACACACACACACACAGAACTATTCCTCTTTAAACCCGTGTTGACAACAACTTTTTCCAAACTTTGCAGATTCTCAGGTTCTGTCACACTGATCGATGAACAGAATCAGTGAAAACTCTCCACGCAGCTGTTAAATCCATCTCTGTCGGCCCTGACATGTCGCGTAACGACCAGGAAACGTGACCCCTGTGCGGGTGAGATGTTGACCCCGTGACCCCGCCGCTGACCTACAGTGTCACAGCAATAGGAAACATAAAGCCGGGGACTCTGATTGGTTCAGCTGGACGTGGACAGGAGGAGGGGCTGGTAGGAGGGAAAAGCAGGGAGAGGGGAATTCCCAGAGATGAAGGGATATGCAGACACAGACACAGACAGGAGCGCGCACACACACACACACACATACACACACACTAACACAGAGATCATTTCCACGGACGCTTTATCTGCCATCAGCACAAATGAAACAACCTGATCTTTGATGCAGTGGAGGCATCAAACTAAATATCAAAATAAATTAATTTTATTAGGCCAAGGATGAGTTTTAGTCCCTCTTAATGCAGATCTATAACTAGTAAAACTGTAAAATATAGCTGTGTGTGTGTGTGTGTCTGGATTTGTGTGTGTCTGGATTTGTGTGTGTGTCTGTGTGTGGTTGAGTAAGGCTCGAGGAATGTCTCCATTCATGGCGTGTATGGGCAGATTAGGGGCTTTACTACAGCAAAGACCTGAATAAGCTCACATTCTGCAGTGTGTGTGCATGTGTGTGTGTGTGTGTGTGGCCACAGGTATATGTGTGCCACTACTGTTTAACCACTGCAGTCCTTTCAGTACAAACAATGATGGTACATTAACTCACCTTGTGAATATAGTGAATAATCATCAGGGCTGTAACTAACAAATATTTTAATTATCAATGAATCTGTTGATTATGCTTCAGTTAACTGATTAATCGTTTAGTCTATAAAATGCCAGAAAATAGTGAAAAATCTCCATCACAATTTTCCAGAGTCCAGAGGCCAAATTACTCAAATTGCTTGTTTTGTCCAACCAACAGTCCAACATTCAAATATTCTCAAATTACAATGAAAGAAGCAGCCAATTATCACATTTAAGCAGCAAATTTGGGGGATTTTTGCTTGTTAAATTATCAAAAATGTTGTGAATATTCTGATGGCAGTTAATTAAGCTAAGTTTAACACATATCTTACTGAATGTTTTATTTCCTGTTTCTTTTTTTAAATATACAATACTTTCAGATCGTCATCTATATGGCAAAACAAAAATTTTTGCATTTTGATTGTAAATCTTTGAATTTTAGTTACTAAATATTACCAAAAACTTTTGTTGCCTAAAATAGTTGAAAGTTAAAACTAAACCCATTTGATAACGGATCTGATCAGTATTCAGATCCCATAAGTGAATTCTACACTGGATTAAAATGCCATAAAACCTCCACACTCTGATTGACTAACAAAGTCATTGATTAATCAACGGATTGTTTCAGCACTATACTATTCATACATGTATTGTATGTTGTATATTAGCTATAAGTGTGAATAATAATTCTATAATTGTACTTAATTGCTATTGATTTGGTTTATTACAACATGGGTCTTGTTGTCATAGTTTTGGCCATCATCCCGGTCAGTAATTATAACATTGTACTCGCCAGGTTAATTGCTGAAATCTGGGAACGAAATCACCGAAAGAAGTTCAAATGGTCAAAAAGCAGGAGCAGTCAAACAATCAGACAGGGTATAAACAAACCTGCACGTTAGACAAACCTGTTTGGAAGAGAAAACGAAGGCGAACAGTAAAGTTATGACCCAAACATCCATCAGTTTACAGACTGACTTCCTGGTTCAACTTTGACCTACTGTGCTTGTGCATGCAGTTGCACAGTTTTTCTGTGCAATGAGGCATTATTACTTTCTGTTCTACCTCCAAATAAACTGGGTTGGATAAACTGCCAAAACCGCTTGTGTCTCTGTTGCACTGATGTTGCTGTTTCCAGATCTCAGCAATCACTGTGGTGAGAACAGTAACTGATAGAAATGATGGCAAAAACTATGAAAATAAGAATAAGTAACACTTTTTGGTTGTTATGGGAACAATGTTCAATTTCGGTCCATCATGCGCATACTCACACACGAGGAAAGAAGAACTGTAGAAAGGGAAGCACAACACCCAAACCCAGAGACACTTATAAAGTTACATACTGTACAAAGAGTGTAGCCAATATTAACTATTAATGAAGTACAACTCCTCACTGACAGCACTTCCAGGTTGAAATCTCATATAGTCAAACATCTGGGGTGAGTGTGTGTGCCTGTGCCTCAGCATTTAAAGCCTCTTTACATCTTTTTTTTTTATACAGTACAGTACAAAGTCTTAACTCCTACCTCCTTTATTCTGGATGTCTGTGCTGCAGCAACAGTTTACAGCCACACAGCGTGATATACAGCCTTGTTTTTGTCAAGCAGAAGAGGTTTTGGTGTTTATATCTTATATCAAACTGCATGTTATCTGGGTGTGCTGGGAACACAGACAAGTAAACAAAATCCATAGCATATGCAAATATGCTTGCTCTTGGTATGTTTTCCTCTCACTATCCCCGCTTCTCCTTCACTGCAGTTTTCTCTCTCTCTCTCTCAGCCTTCCCAGTTCTTCTCCACTTTCCACTCACTTTCTTTCTTCCTCTCTCTCTCTCTCCTCCCTCTCCCTGTCTCCCTGTGGCCCAGCTCCAGCCGTGTCTGGGAAAAGCTGACTGGTATCCCCGGAAAACCTCTCAGGGAGTGGAGAGAAGGGGGAGGTGGAGAGCATCTAACTCAGCACATTTACACCACAGTAGACATTTTGGGTTTTTCTTACTTTGAAAGGATAAGGCTGGTGTTATTCTATAGGTTTGTTATTGTCAACAAAACCTGTGAAAAGACCAAAACTGCATTAGCCCACGTCTCAATAATTTCCAGATTCCCTACCCTGTTTGTGAAGTTGTAAATCTTCACAAAGGTTGAAAAAGACGAACATTTTCCTTTAGTACACATTTTTAGTATTTAGTATTTACAGCAGCAGGATGGTGTCTGTGGGATTGACTCAAAATAATTATAGTAGCTAAAAGTTTGCTAAAAGTAATGACTAAACAGTTAAAATAGTTAGCTAAAAGTAATGGATAAATGTTTGGAACATTCAGCTTCACTATAAGTGGTAGTAATACAATTACTGACCAAACCAACCTCAACATTGACACTTTGTATGAAAAAATGTTTTATATAATCAATAGTGTTATATATTTAGTACATGATAGGTGGGAGTCGATTAAGGGGTACGTGAGTTGTAATTGACAGGGCTGTGGGGGTACTTTAGACCAAACAGGTTGGGAGCCACTGACTCAGTGCAGCAGTGTTGCTCATTGATGTCTATGGCACAGAGGAAAAAGCTATATCAGGCTTTGGATACACACAATACTTCACTGTTGGTTTTGGTCTTTACATGGAATTTGTTGACAAAAAGAAAAAAATACAATATCACCAGCCTTATCCTTTAAGCCAGAATGATGTCTGCAAGCCGGTGCAGCTGTGCCATACTAGCTTTATCACACAGCGACTCCAGATAACACAAGGCAGTCTGACCCAAAGCTGTGCACTGACATCTCAGACACACTTACAGTATGTTAAGTGAGAGGGAGACGGAAGTGGCTTCTGTCTGACTCCAGATTGTTCTGTCACTGATAAATGTGTAACAAGGTAAAAGGTCAAACATACAGCTCTGAACAGAAAGTTTAGCTGCTGTGTCACATCCAATAAAGAGCAAACCGCCAATACAAACTGCGCTGACAACAAGACCAGCTGTCGATGCCGATGCTGTGAGACATCCGCTATGTTGACAATATGGTTAGTGATCATTTATGACGTTCTGTTGAACCATTAAGAGTCATTAACAGTCTGTCTGGCCCTTCACAGCATATCTGCAGACACTTATAGAGACACTTGTAAAACAACAAGTGGTTCTCCAGCTGTTCTTACAACAGAACAGTGGCTGCTTTAAATAAGTTTTAATTTGTTTGGTTCTCTTCAGGCAACAAAGAAAGAGATGAACTTAGACACCTGGGGGAAAAGCAAAGGATGGTCTGACTAGAGATGGTCTAAAGACACCAGCAAAAGAGCTGCCAGGCATCCTATGTTACTTTTTATAGACATGGACAATTTTAAATGGAATAATTAAGCACTTCAATATTTCTTTAAACCTGCACGTGGGGCATTGCAACAAGCTGTAAATTCAACATTGACATATTATCACCTTGTGAACTAGACATGGGGAATGTCTTAGCAAACAGTGGCTTACGTACCTGCCAAGCAGACACAGAGCAACATTATCATTCGTTTGGAGTCGTGTTTCTGATGAATACAAGTCCAATATTCACTCTTCTTTTAGCTCTGTTTTGGTCTCTACCAACTCCTGAGAGACGTATCTGACTCTTTAGCTGCTAAATGTTCCACCAGTTAGTTTGCTAACTTTGTCTGTCTGCTGTTTTGTGCTGGGCAGGTAGCGTACAGTGGAGTTTTTAGAGCCTGGTGGTCAAAGTGAACCCAAAACAGTAAAATTACAGGCTGTAAAACCAAAACAATGAGCTGAAAGGTGCTACAAAGCTCAGGGGAACTGCAGAGTTGGTGAAAATTCTCCGTGGGTTCGTCACTACCCACAAACATACAAGCGACCCCTTTTCACGTACATAGTCATTTGATCCCTTCTTAATATAAAAATACTGATTAGAGCATCCAGCAATAAATTACAAATAGGCACTGCAAAAGAGACCAGCTCTCATCTCCCAAACTGACTGATTTTTCCTTTCTGATATTGCTGCAAAAATAAAATGAAAATCATTTCAGCAAAGGAAGTAACAAATTGATGCTCAAGAAGTGGTCCATTAAGAAGGCAAACCTCCATCCCCACTACTCACTGATAACAAAACACTTAGGTCTTAGGTTACCAATGTCAACTCATGATGTCTTTTTATGATGATTTTTAGGCTTTCATGTCATTAAATCTCAATAAATTTACTGCACCTCACTCTGATATTTGGGTAAGTAAAGGTGCCATTAGATCAAATCCTGCTTTAAAGATACTTTGTGGCATTTTCAATAAAAAATACTGCCTTTTTCCCCCATCTATTCAATTTCACTAGATATTCAGTAAAAAGAGAATCATCGATGTGTGCAACCCACTGGTTTAAATCAGTGTGTTTAATAGATGAGGGTTAAAAGGGAAAAGAACTACACTGCAATCTATGAGCCGTTTCAGATTGTGTTCGGTGCAGTGTAGTGTGGCAGATGAAACTCTGCAGGGCTCCACTTCATTGGCTCCGTTTCCAGTCAAGAGAAAAAAAAATTACATCTCTGGAAAGTCTCCAAACCAAAAAATGAGTGAGGTAAGTTACACATAAAAACAATAAATACTTCCACAGGCTTCACTCAGTGCAGCGCCCCGTCAATGTGACTTCTTTCGTGGGTTGACAGGTAAAAACATTTCATTAATCCAGTTGCTTCTCTGAAGTTTTGAGCATGACAGAGATTATGAGCTCTGTGCCTCCTAGCTGTGGTACATCAGTAACTATGCAGGTATCTGCTAGTCTAGACTGCTGATGTCACTGAAGTGATGTGGAAATATTCATTCAACTGACGGCAAAAACATTCACGCTGCACTACAAAGGCAAAACGCAGTGACTACATATTTGGCCAAAAATGAGTTAAAACCTGTATCTGACTTTCTGGCGTCTGTTTGACTATAAATTATAAAAAACATTTTATGCCATAGAAATGTGTAATTTCCAAGAAAACAGCTTTTTTAAATTTGCAGTAACTACAAAACTGACCTAAAAACCAGTAAAAACGCAGTATCTGTACTTTGGCTGCATAGTTACTGCATTCTGTACTCTTACTGCACTCTCTGCCATAGAAAGACAGCTAAAGTAAGAGGGCTATATCAGGTGAAAGCTAGTTTGTGAGATAGCCGTGGCTAGCCTTAGCTACAACTAAAGCTAAGTTTAGTTAGTGATTTCCCTCTAGTTGTTATGTGTGTAAATAAAAAATATCTATTTTGATGAATTGACATTTTGGCTTGAGTAGCTGCCATCTCATTTTTTGACTCTAGTGAATTTCCTGTGATTTGGCGGTTAAGATAACATTAAAGCACATGCTTAAATTTATTAAATTGTAAATTAATGTATGTGTTACGGCCCAAGGGCCGTGTGTTTTGTTTGTGTCTTCTCTCTCTCTCCCTAGGTATTTTGCCCCTCCTCCTGCGGCAGGTGATTGTTCACGGCTGGCCTCCACTTGCTAATCAGGGGGAGGAGTATAAAAGCTGGGAGAGGAGAAGCAGACGAGGCCAGTGGGCCATGTGGCAGACTTCTGGCTAGTCTGCGTGTACCGGGTTCGGTAGCGTTACTCTGGGCGAGGAGAGTGTGAATCTATGTGCTCTTTTGTTATTGTGTGTTTTCCAGCGCCTGGTGCGCTGGGGTTTTGTGGTTGTCATTTATTGTTGTATTGTTTGGTTTAGTTTAATAAATCTTTCGTTGACGCCTAGACTATGGTTCTCTGACTCCTTCTGCCCGGGGTTTTGGCTATGTTTACTCCCCTTTTCTCCTAGACACTTTAGGGGACGTAACAGTATGACATTGATTTAAATATAAATATTAATAGTACCCGGATAGATAGAGACTTAGTCAAACACAGAAACACTTGATTCCTATAAGCTATGGACTGTAAATAATAATCAAAAGTTAATTAGTTTAAACTACTTGCAGTGGATAAGAAACCTGATGGTAGCAGTTTCTCTGAGCATTCAGTGAAGATTATGCAAAGGCAGAGTGCAATATATCTGCATTTTTTAGGTATTGTATGGGCTCTATGGAAATTATTCAATAATCAGCCTAAAAAGACATAAATTGAAAGCATTACCTGAAAACTTTAAACCCTTTTTTCTGAACTCCACTGCTTCTGTAGTCCCTGCACTCTGCCTTTGTGGGCCAGTAAACATACACAGTGCAAGGTGTTTTTATTAAAGGTTATTTTTTTGGCATTATTCCTCAATTCGACAGCTCACACTAGAGTGAGACAGAAATGATGATGGACAACAAAGTTCCCGGGCTGTATTCAGTTCCAGGATGTTATTTGGTGTGTGCTTTAAAGAAAAAAAAAGCTGACTTTAAAATGCTGTTTGCCACCACGTTGACACAGAAAAAGCAAATTACATTTTCACACTGATAAATAAGTCATTGGTCATAGGTCACTCACCGGACACTTGTTTGGAAGTGAAGCTCATTAAATGTGAAGCATCAGGTTAGCCAGTGAGTCATCTATGACTCTGATCATGACTCCTGGACAGTCATTAGCATGAGAGGTTCATTCTGAAATATTTTATCATGAATACATGACTTTGGGGCATTCTATGTAGAGTGTCTGGATAACTTAGATGTTTGTTAAAGTGTTTCTTGGTAAAACAGGTCAAATTGAATTCCAGTACAAATTGTGTCACTTATCATTCCAGGGTATGAGACTGAATTATACAAAAATTATCATATTTGAGAGAAGTATCTTTAAACTGCCATAAAGCACAGGTATCCCTCCATCCATTCGTCCATCCCCCGTCCTTAACAAGCAGCCGTCATTTCAAACTCTTGCTGTGCTGCCAAACATTGTTCAAACCCACAGAACTTTATTATACAATTTACTGGAGCTCCTGAAATTTCCAAAAATACCAAATATGGCAATCTGAATTTTGGGGTAAAGTGTATAAACTGACGCACAAGACATCTAAAACAGTTCCATTTGATGAAAAGGTGCAGCAGCACCAGGCTTTGATTTTAAAGTGTAACTTCATATACATCCTCAAAAAAGACTTGGAACAAACTGATACGGAATATATATATATATATATATATATATATAGTTTAAGATGAAATGAGACTGTTATGGGGCTATTTGACTCACCAGTTGGAACTCAGAGCGCCGTGCGTAGGCCTCCTGTATGCCGGTGTCTGCCCAGAGCGCGTTCAGTGCCATCACGTACAGCTGAAACTCACTTGGCTCGACCCCCGAGCCGCCCACACGTCCCTCCCACGACATCACCAGCATGCCCTGCTTCTCGTTCTCACAGCTCTGCCAGCTGATGCCCAGCTTGTCCCGGGCGTCCACCAACACACGCATGCCCTGCAGAAAACACACAGTAAGTGCATATATACATATATATACATATATATATATATATATGTATACATATATTTATTTAACAGCCTGAATGTGGTGAAGTTGTGTAACAGCTGCTTTTTCTAATGTCAGCAGTACCACAGAGGAAAAAAAACCTCACACTGCATGTGCTGCTTCCTGGTAAAAACATCAACGCTGAGTCTAGCGTTACTTGTAAACACTCACACACACACTCACACACACTCAAACATATGCATGTGGGGCTGCTGGTGGTTTTCTGAAGAGAACCATGTGGACTGATGTGTGTGGGAGGTCTCCTCCTGAGTGATCAAACTAACCAACACACACAGAGACAGATACCCAATGCTTTGTGTCTCCTTTTTTTCTCTCTTTATTTGTATTAAACCTTTTTTAATCCATTACTTTTCATTGTTCCAATTCAGCCTCTCATGATCAGTTTGACAGAAAAGTCTAATTTGTCTTTGTGACTTGCATCTATTTCTTTGCTCCTATTTTTATGGCTTAATAATCTACTCCGATGTGAAGGATATTCACAGCATTTTAAAGTTCAAACTCTGCTGTATTATTAGAGCCTGTTTTCCTGTTTGCTTGATTTATTGATTGAACAGATGACTCAGCAGCAAACAATATCAGTAAACAACGATAAGACGATGTTTCAAAGGTCACAGTAGGTTAAGAGATGTGGTGTGTGTGTCAATGAGTCATGACCATCTAAGCTTGTGTAATAATCAAGTCTGGTCAAGTTTATTTGTGCAGCTTAATATCGCATTTAATGGGCTTTGCAGGCCCACAACAGGAAGAGCTGCCAACCGTCTACAAAGACGAGGAAAATCCTCTAAAAAAACAGAAGCAAGGAAAGAATCATCTTAAATTCAACAGGAGATTCCAGATGCATGAACAACAGGAGGTGTGGGTGTGAAAAAAGGCGATTACAAAAAATATAAGGAAGATGAGACAGTTGGTAGATCTTCTCACCAATGCAGCTACTATATGTATGTATGTTTGTGGTGTGTGAGCTTGCGTGTGTGTGTGCAGTCTGACTGGGATGCTCCTTTGTGACTAAGTGGTGTGTTTTTAAGTCTGATCCCTCAGTCAAGTCTTTTCTTTTCAAAACTGACGTTTTTGTTTTAACAGTAGGAATGAGTAAGACTGACGAAACCTAAAACAACTGAGTGCTTTCCAGAATTGAACTAGTGTTCAACACAAAGACACACATGTAACCATTTTGTGACACGCATGCAGATCGAACAGCAGCATGTTGGCAGTTACTCACGTAACAGAGAGTCACTGTGAGTCACATGCACTCATGATTATTGTCTATGTAATGGGCTACATTTTTTCTGTCTGTGAGCCAACCTGAACCATATCAATTTACTAATCTGTGTGTTTGTAACATAATTCCTCTATGGTCTTGTCTGTCTCTCTTCCTGTGTGCCTGCGTGTTTGTATGACTGCAGTAAGTGTGTTTCAATTCAGCATGTCTGCATTTCTACACCAAACACAACAAAATCATAACAAGTTGACCGGGTCTGCCCTGTTTCCAAACATTGGAAAGAAATACAGCCTTCTTTTGCCTAAATTTGGAGGACAATACTGGAGTTTCCTTCCCACACTCTGATGTTAGCTGGTCATTTTTTTATTGGGGCGTTCATGTGATCCTAGTCAACTTATATAGTCAGGAAATATCACACACCCACGTCGTGTTTGGGGAAAAAAACCCTCTGTAAATTATGGAAGTCATGCATAAACTGTCTTTTTTCTTATCAGCATTCTGGATATGTTGCTTTACAGATAAATGGGCGTCACGCCTTAACCTTTATTCTGGTGGAGTATTATCCAGTTGTCCTTCATATATTGAAGTGAAATTTCACAACTCCTATTGTAAACTCGAGTGTAATTTAGCTTAATCCTAGTTTACCCCAGCTATTTAAACTTTGTTGTCTGTTTGAGGAGGACTTACAGGTGATAAACATGGAGTTTGACTTCATGAGCTGAGAAGGACCGCACGAATACTACATTACACTTTTGGTCTCTGTCAGGATGTAGGTTCAGCTTGACCTCCAGGTCCTCTGAAGGACACACCTACGTGGACTACATCCCTTGAAAGATGTCTGTAAAGGGCCCGTTATACTAGAAAAGAAGTGCTTCGTCAAAAGTGTTTGTACTTGATCTGCCACAGTAGAAGGTGGCCAATCATCACGACATGAAGCGGGCGTGAATGTCGGATTGTCAGTTGCGGAAAGTTACAGAGAAATGGTCGAACACAGACCCCCCTAATCTGATGTAACAAAGGTGTTTGGGGAGGGGGTTTGCAAAGCTATTTGACCATCCGACAAGCACTTCTAACGGAATATACTGGCCCGTTTAAGCCCAACCATGAAGGGTAACGCTATGGGAAACACTTGAAGGCAACAGAAACACTATTTAAAGGGGAACCAGCCTTGGTATTTGTCTTATGTGTCACTGGTGCTCAGTAGTATCGCACCACATGAGGCTAGAAAAACATGAAAATCTGATGTCTGAACTGAGGACTTTTATCCTGCCATCTCATGCCATGGTCAACGACATTATTAGCAGCTGCCTACGGTTGCTGCTGGCTGGGACTGAAGACAGCTCTGTTTCATTTATCACTATTTTGTAATGATAAAGTAGCTTCCCTTCCTGCATTAATGTTGTCACTGCCTTCCTCCTTTAAAAAGGCGCCTGCCTTTAGTCAAAAACTGTCAAAACACAGCATACAGGCAGGTAACCAGTGCCTGTTCCCCCTGCCCTGTAACAAGCATTAAGGAATAATTTACTTCTTCAATCTGCACAATTCAATCAGTACAAATTCTAGTCGTGATCCCAAAGTTTCCGAAGACGCCAAATATGCGGAATTTCGGGGCTTCGGGAGCTGGACCAAGCTAATGAAGAATGTACAGTGGGGCAAAAAAGTATTTAGTCAGCCACCAATTGTGCAAGTTCTCCCACTTAAAAAGATGAGGGAGGCCTGTAATTTTCATCATAGGTACACTTCAACTATGAGAGACAGAATGGGGGGAAAGAATCCAGGAAATCACATTGTAGGATTTTTAATGAATTAATTGGTAAATTCCTCGGTAAAATAAGTATTTGGTCACCTACAAACAAGCAAGATTTCTGGCTCTCACAGACCTGTAACTTCTTCTTTAAGAGGCTCCTCTGTCCTCCACTCGTTACCTGTATTAATGGCACCTGTTTGAACTTGTTATTAGTATAAAAGACACCTGTCCACAACCTCAAACAGTCAGACTCCAAACTCCACTATGGCCAAGACCAAAGAGCTGTCAAAGGACACCAGAAACAAAATTGTAGACCTGCACCAGGCTGGGAAGACTGAATCTGCAATAGGTAAGCAGCTTGGTGTGAAGAAATCAACTGTGGGAGCAATTATTAGAAAATGGAAGACATACAAGACCACTGATAATCTCCCTCGATCTGGGGCTCCACGCAAGATCTCACCCCGTGGGGTCAAAATGATCACGAGAACGGTGAGCAAAAATCCCAGAACCACACGGGGGGACCTAGTGAATGACCTGCAGAGAGCTGGGACCAAAGTAACAAAGGCTACCATCAGTAACACACTACGCCGCCAGGGACTCAAATCCTGCAGTGCCAGACGTGTCCCCCTGCTTAAGCCAGTACATGTCCAGGCCCGTCTGAAGTTTGCTAGAGAGCATTTGGATGATCCAGAAGAGGATTGGGAGAATGTCATATGGTCAGATGAAACCAAAATAGAACTTTTTGGTAAAAACTCAACTTGTCGTGTTTGGAGGAGAAAGAATGCTGAGTTGCATCCAAAGAACACCATACCTACTGTACGTCAACATTGCTGCCATATAAGCTCAGGTCCTCTACCAGAGGCCTGGGAGCTTGAGGGTCCTGCGTAGTATCTTAGGCCCATCTTCCTGAGCTAGCTAACATCCAAAAATAAACATTTTATTCAACTCAACTTTTTAAATGTAAATGGCCTTTTGGACAAATTTCAATCTGGCTTCAGGCAACATCACAGCACTGAAAATGTCCACACTTCCAGCTGCCCTCAGATCCNCATGTCCAGGCCCGTCTGAAGTTTGCTAGAGAGCATTTGGATGATCCAGAAGAGGATTGGGAGAATGTCATATGGTCAGATGAAACCAAAATAGAACTTTTTGGTAAAAACTCAACTTGTCGTGTTTGGAGGAGAAAGAATGCTGAGTTGCATCCAAAGAACACCATACCTACTGTGAAGCATGGGGGTGGAAACATCATGCTTTGGGGCTGTTTTTCTGCAAAGGGACCAGGACGACTGATCCGTGTAAAGGAAAGAATGAATGGGGCCATGTATCGTGAGATTTTGAGTGAAAACCTCCTTCCATCAGCAAGGGCATTGAAGATGAGACGTGGCTGGGTCTTTCAGCATGACAATGATCCCAAACACACCGCCCGGGCAACGAAGGAGTGGCTTCGTAAGAAGCATTTCAAGGTCCTGGAGTGGCCTAGCCAGTCTCCAGATCTCAACCCCATAGAAAATCTTTGGAGGGAGTTGAAAGTCCGTGTTGCCCAGCGACAGCCCCAAAACATCACTGCTCTAGAGGAGATCTGCATGGAGGAATGGGCCAAAATACCAGCAACAGTGTGTGAAAACCTTGTGAAGACTTACAGAAAACGTTTGACCTCTGTCATTGCCAACAAAGGGTATATAACAAAGTACTGAGATGAACTTTTGTTATTGATTTATACTTATTTTCCACCATAATTTGCAAATAAGTTCTTTAAAAATCCTACAATGTGATTGTCTGGATTTTTTTTTTCTCATTTTGTCTCTCACAGTTGAGGTATACCTATGATGAAAATTGGAGACCTCTCTCATCTTTTAAGTGGGAGAACTTGCACAATTGGTGGCTGACTAAATACTTTTTTGCCCCACTGTATATGCNGTCAGATGAAACCAAAATAGAACTTTTTGGTAAAAACTCAACTTGTCGTGTTTGGAGGAGAAAGAATGCTGAGTTGCATCCAAAGAACACCATACCTACTGTGAAGCATGGGGGTGGAAACATCATGCTTTGGGGCTGTTTTTCTGCAAAGGGACCAGGACGACTGATCCGTGTAAAGGAAAGAATGAATGGGGCCATGTATCGTGAGATTTTGAGTGAAAACCTCCTTCCATCAGCAAGGGCATTGAAGATGAGACGTGGCTGGGTCTTTCAGCATGACAATGATCCCAAACACACCGCCCGGGCAACGAAGGAGTGGCTTCGTAAGAAGCATTTCAAGGTCCTGGAGTGGCCTAGCCAGTCTCCAGATCTCAACCCCATAGAAAATCTTTGGAGGGAGTTGAAAGTCCGTGTTGCCCAGCGACAGCCCCAAAACATCACTGCTCTAGAGGAGATCTGCATGGAGGAATGGGCCAAAATACCAGCAACAGTGTGTGAAAACCTTGTGAAGACTTACAGAAAACGTTTGACCTCTGTCATTGCCAACAAAGGGTATATAACAAAGTACTGAGATGAACTGTTGTTATTGACCAAATACGTATTTTCCACCATAATTTGCAAATAAATTCTTTAAGAATCCTACAATGTGATTTTCTGGATTTTTTTGTTTCTCATTTTGTCTCTCATAGTTGAGGTATACCTATGATAAAAATTGGAGACCTCTCTCATCTTTTAAGTGGGAGAACTTGCACAATTGGTGGCTGACTAAATACTTTTTTGCCCCACTGTATATGAATCTAACAGTCAGCTGGAGGGTCCTTCTTATTGTACAGTTTTGGAACACAGATTTGTACTCTGTATTTGTCATTTGCATAATACTGGTTACAAGATAATTTTTTCAACCTTTAAGATACTTAAAGGGAAAATTAAAGGAAACGAGATGATATGGTGCTAAGAAAAAAATTGTATTAGACAATCAAGCTGTTCAAACTGTGAACTTGGGTTGCCCCCCTTGATTGATTAGTGTTTGGGAAAACAAGGATAGACGAACAAGGACAATCAGAGAAATAAATTGAGATAAGAAAAACCTAAACCCATCACAGGTACAGCTTGTAAAGCAGCGGATACTCAAGTGTACAGATGTTCAGCAAACCTATATTTGATGCACAAGGCTTGACAGAGTTACATTAGGACCAACACTTTAATTTGTGAGAAATAAGTAAATCCACTGTGACAAGGATTATACCAGAGATTTGGCCGCTACTGTTGGAGGTATAATTACTGGGATTCAAGGAGCGGGACCACACCTGAACTCCACCTCTATGTTGTTTATTTTTGTAAGCCTAATTCTACACACCTGTGTTTCAACTTTATCCTTCCTTTCATCCCGCTTTGTTTTCTGTCTCTATCATTAGGTTCCCATAAAGGGGAGGATGGGAGGAGTCCTCTACACCCGCAGGTGAGGCTGATCCTCCACCAACTCCCCAAACCACAGACACCACGTCCAAGTAAAATCTCACTTAATACACCAATGGATCTCATAAATGTAGTATTTCCTGGCCATTTTTACATCCATTATAATTTACTGTCTGTGTGCAGTAGGGATGTGTTGTGCTGGTCCCTGCATCTTCTTCTCTAGGTTTATATAGTAGTCAATAAGTTGCTTTTATTTCACAATATTTTTAATGTAATTATAGATATATCACATTACAGTCATTAGTGCTGAAACGATAGCTCGATTTATAGCCCAGCCGTGGGTCAGTCAGTCACTACAAACTCTTGCGATGCAGCCGAACGTTGTTCAAACCCACAAAACTGTATTTCAAATTCTAGTGGAGATCCCAATATTTCCAAAGATACCAAATATGTCAGGATGAATTTTGGCGAAATGTGTATAAAATGATGCACAAAGATGTCTAGAATATTTCTGTTTGATGGGATGGTGCAGCCGTAAAAACACGGAGTCACCGGTGCTGAATATTTCACTCGGCGTAAACATTCGAACTGGAACAAGCTGATGCAGAATGCATATGATTAGAAAACTAATTGGCAACTATTTTGATTATTGATAATGTTTTAAGTAATTCTTCAAGCAAAAATACCAAAACATTCACTGGTTCCTCTCAGCTGTGAGGATTTTCTGCTTTTCTTTGTCTTATGTGACTGTAAACTGAATATATTTGGGTTTTGTATTGTTGGTTGAATAAAATTAGCAATCTGATGACATCACCAATCGATTAACCAAGAAATAACCATTAGCTGTAGCCCTTCATATGACACTGTCAGACAGTGTGGAATAAGATGATTTTAACAACCTTAAAGCTACTTATGGAGAAGCAAAAGGGTAAAACTGTATATTAAAGGCATTGATTGATTAGTCCATTAACAAAAAAATGAATCATCAACTATTATCTATTAATCTTAATCATTTATCGATTCACTGGTTTCAGCTTGCCAAATGTGAAGATTAGCTGCTTTTCTTCATTTTCTATAAGAGGAAATGGAACATTTCAAGCAAGATGTCAACTTCACTATTTTCAGATCCTTTATAGTCCAAAAGAAGTATCAATTGGTCAAGAAAATAATCGACAAATGGAAATAATCGTGTATAATCGTTGATTAATGCTGTTTTATTTGAATGTAAATTGAATATTTTTGGACTGTCGGTCGGACAAAACAAATAATTAGAAGACATCACTTTGGACATATTTCACTATTTTCTGACGTTTTACAGACTAAATGATTAAAGGCACAAAGGCTGCATTTCCAATCATGTGATGTCTTGCACTTTTTGCCTCTCCTATGTCCTCCCATTGTGTGCTTTTCAGGAGGTTAAGTGGTGGTGAAATGTGTGTATGGGAGGAGGGGTCCTGTTCATGATGTAGCCTGAGACAGCACTGCCACTGTATGCTGGTATTCAGGGGGGGGTTTGTACACTGATGCCTTGTCTGTGTTGGAGTGCAGGCTCTTATCATCCTTGTCTGGGCTGTGTGGCACTCAGGACGGATGTGCTCATCCCTCAGGAATAGTCTGGTATTGTTAGCTGGTGAAGGAGGCCCAGCCATGACAGTAAACAAAGGGACAGCACACGCACTTCAGGATAAAAATGTACTATGTCAACAAACCTCTCTGAGTTTGAGTGAGTGTGTGTGTGTGCGTGTGTGTGAATCTCAACTGTAGGATGAAAACATCAACATTAAGGCCACAAATAATGATTATTCCAACTACTGATTAATCTGCTGATCGTGTTCTCGATGAATCAACAACCGTTTGGTCTATAAAATGTCAGAAATAGTGACAAATGCCCATCACAGTTTCCCAGAGCCTAAGTTGACATCTGCTTGTTTGCGTGACTGTCTGAAAAACACTCAAAAACTCAAATATATTCAGGAGAAGCTGGAACTAGTGAATTTTTGGCAATGTTTACTTGAAAAAAGGACTCTAACCATGAATCAGTTGTGGTATTTGTTACTAATTGCCTTTCTAATTGATAATGGTGTCAGCTCCAGTCAATATATCTCCAAAGACTTATTGATTAATTGACTTATCTTTCAGCTCTGGTCACTATGTCTCTTAAATGTCAGTTTCTCACACATCCTTGTAATAAGTAATAAGTTTACTTATTTAACAAACAACACAGATTGTAAATCTGGTGGTTTAAACTTTGGACTCCGGGCTGTAAAGATATGAGGGCCCCAAGCTATTTATTTCCCATGAAACCTTGCTCTTACCTTCAGTATATTCTCATATATAGTGTCCCGGAAATCCAGAAGTGCTTTTTTATCAAACTCTTGCCCGTTAATGATGCGCATCTGTTTGAGGAATGTGGACTTTCCGCTCTCTCCGGCCCCGAGCAGGAGGATCTTCACCAGCCGGCGGACGGCTCTCCTCTCCCGGGCGAGCATCGCGTCTATCTCCCGGCTCCTGCGCCGCGCCTCCCGCTCCTGCGCCGCGTCCCTCTCCCGGCTCCTCTCCTTGCTGCTGCCCGCGTCCCGGCTGGCCTCGGCCGGGAGCAGGCAGCGGCTCAGGGTGCGGACCACTCCCGACATGGCGAGTCGTGGGAAAAGTTCACCGAAACTTCAATGGGAAAATGTTCATTATAGGACGTGAGTGAGCTCTGGGGTGGAAACGTCCCAGTCCGGTTACATGCAGTTGATAAATAATGCGTTTTCAGCGGATAATTAAATAAAGGCTACATTTAGATTTAATGGGTGAGGCCGTTATCTAGTCTCCAACCGGCAGACAACCCGTGTCCATCTTGGTTAGACCGAGCCATCAACAAAAAACAGTGTTGGTAGAAAGGAAACAAAGTCGGTAAATGTTCAAAAAGTAAAAAAAACAAAACAAAAACAGTTTAAATGTTTGAGTCCGTCCTGACCAGAGAAAAAGATCTGAAGTTGATCAGAAGTCGGTCTGTCCATCCAAAGCAAAACAACAGTGCGGGCACTGCAAACACACACACACCGGGACAGCCAAAGTCTCCGCACACAGCCAGCGGGTTTGTGAACTTGGGGAGTGAGAGCGGCTCTTCCGGGCGGCGGTGGGACGGTCACACGATGGGGATGAGGCGCCGGTGCTCTACCGAGGATCACCGGCAGGAGACGCCAGCGCGCACAACAGACAGGGAGTTCATCGAAAGCCAGAAAGTTCACATTTCGTCTCTGAATTTTCCCGGAGTTGTTAGTGTTGTAAACCCACCACACGTTTATCAACGCCATAGCAGCCGCTAATCTCCCTGGGCTTCACACTGAAAATGTCCAAATAAAACATTAATACAATCATGAAAGCAAGGTCCAAATGAGAAAAATAAAAATAAATCAAACAGCCGCTGATCCTAATACAGCCAAATCAATAACACACAACCATCGATAATATCAATAAATGGTTCAAATTACTACATATAAATAAATCAAATAAAGATAAAAAGTGCGCCAAACAAGCACATACAAATGACAGGTAATAGTTACAACAATACAGCTACATTTAAGTACACAGCCATTCATAGAATACACAAGGACATTATCTTTTTATAGTGTTTCTAACAGTAAAGGTCAAAGGTCAAGACTGTGGTTTAGATTTCATATCGGCCAAAATGATACACATAGTTGTTATATTTCTGAGCCTTGAACCTCTACAGCTCATGTTCATCTTGAAATCCTCAAAATGGATCTTTTTGGTCGAATTACAGCGATTAAATGTTTCATTAGCTTTTGCTTGGAGGCTACTTTGGTAGCTGTACATTGTTTCTCTGTTAATTTGTTACTTTGTTCATCTGTCCATTACATCTCAGTTACACCTCAGACAGGAACAAAATGCACTTATGAATTAAATTTGGGGAATAAGGAATCTCACTCGTGTGTTTTCATCAAAGTCCACATAGTCCTGTGTGGACTTTTATCCATTTTATCTTTGATGCATTTAAAGCACATCTTATTTGTGCACTATTTGAACCGTTAAAAACATTTACTTTTGCAATGAAATGACTTTCCTTTTCCAATGGTGGGTGAGGTGCAGACCAACCAGGTGTTTATTTCAACAACAGTGAACACATATAGTAGATGATAGACATGGTTCTCAGTGCAACTACTGTGGCCAGAGGGCAGCATGTGGTCCTGACAGCAGCAGCAGCACTTGATGGAAACTGGCAGCCTTTGCTTACATCGCCTGCCACTGGCCCTGACCTCGGCCCCTACCACAGTATAGGGACATCTGGCCCTAACCTCACACACATTATTATATACATTCACACTTCAAATATCAAGTATTATCTTAAGTTTCTTTACACGTCACATAGAAAAATAGGAAATCTGAACTTCAGATTAAAATACACTAAACTCCTCTCCACTAATTACTAGTTGGTATCACCCGGAACCTTTAAACTGGGGTTTGGCCCAAACACCTTGTTGAGGAACACTGACATTGCACTATAATCTTAATTACTGCACTGGTCTTCTTTGTCTTCAAAATGCTATGGGTTTGGTGACCCAAAGATGATATCTGTACTCACAACAACCTGTTTTAAACATTTAAACATTCAATCATCCAATTCAACAAATGCACAAATATGCAACAATCTCAAAAAAAAAATACATTCAACCCCAAACATTCTGTGCAGTTATGTCCTCTACCAGGTTAAATTATACAAACTGATATAGTGCAAACCTATGTAATGTGCTTCAAGCCAGTCTATACTGGGGTTGAACTGGGGGCAGTTTTCAGGTATGAATGTGATCAAGGCATTGCTGAAAAAGAGCGCACTGCTCTCAGTGAAACTTACTCAGTTAAATAAAGGCAATAAAACAAAAAGAGTAGTTAAAAGGTCGTCTTAAAGTGAAAGTCTGCGTTTCGCTCCAAGCTGGCTCCTCAACCAATGTCTCTTTTCGTCGTCACAATGTCTCCACACTTTCTCTTCTCTTCTGTCAAACAGCCAGACAAGCCAAAGCATCCACGCCTGTACAAACCAGTCCGTGTCTCTGGGGAAACTTGAGCTTCTCACTCAGCCAAGGCAACAGCAGACCCTCTGCTTGACAGCCCCCCTGCCAGAGAAACTAATCAGCCACAGGATCCAGACTGTTTCAGGGCCATTTTCTCTACAAGAAAAATCTGCATCACAAACACCAGTTGGGTCCACAGACCTCGAGTACTCCAGCAGACTCCTTTCTGCCCACTAACTGTCTGCTGTTACCAAGATGGAGACTGTGAGCCAAAGGAAGTGGACCCAGCAGAACTCAGCCAGCTGGATGAATCTGCAGGCATGGAGGTGGGAGGTTGTTGTGAGGAGGAGTGAGGTCCACCAGAGAAAATAACTTTGGATACATTTGAATTGGCATGGCCTCATCTAAACATTACTTAGACACCAGCCCGTAAGACACATTTTCTTCTACAAAACATCTCAATGGAGTCATTTAAGATTAAATCCTTTATTTCTTTGCAGAGATGTGAAGGAATAAATTACATCCCAAAAGATGCTCAGTTGTTGCTAAAGCCAGGAAAGCAGATGTCATCAAAGTTAGAGTGAACACAATCCCTGAATATCAATTATTCAGCCATTAAAAATAATACAGATGGGGTTTTGGTGTAATATTGCACTGAGTATGTATCTATACAATTCTATTACAGTAACAGTAAAAGGATGGTGAATTGAAGGTTATGAAACCAGCAAATGTATGATTAATGATGACAAAGTATAATGTTATTTTTTACTTTTCATACTGTTCCTCAAACTAAGTGTATATTAATAGATTTTAGGTACTATCTTATCAAGTCTGCTGTAATTAAAGATTATTTAAAGACTTCAGTTGGAGGATACATTTCTGCAAAAGTTGTTTCTGATAACAGGTTTTGCTTTGAGGTAAATACAAATTCAGTGCGTAAAACATGTTTTCGTCTTCAGAATCTGAACACTTTTGTCAAACAAAAGGCAAATGATGCCCCCATTTCAGTTTACATCCTTTATAACCAGAATTGGACGTTACATTAGATTGTGGAATATAATAAAAAAGCCAGTGAAGTAAGTCTATAAACTCCCCAAACACAGGTGCAGATTTGCACAACTGATTTACGCCTACAAGAATACAGTTGTTTTATTGTGTTCACAGTAGACTCGTTGACTTGTCATGGAAGGAAAAGCATACAGGTGTTACTAACAATATTAACAATGGCTCCGTTATATTCAAGTGTCCCAGTGAGCCATGACAGTGTGACAGTGAGCCAACACGCACAATACCAGGACCCTGACACGGAAGCAGCTAAATGGAATTCAGCCGCTGTTCATTTTATTATTCACACTTGTGCTTTTCTTACTGTGGCATGTCAAAGTGTCTCCAGTGAAAAAAGGCCTATTATGTGTGTAAAGCAAAATTCTGTGACACACCAATCTCTGAGAACATAAAGTTTGTGTTAAATTCACAACTCCTTTCAGTCTTAAACCAAATGATTTCAGTTGGATTTTGTAAAGACAAACAGGTTTTACTTGGCTTCGACACCTAGAATACTGAGTGCTTTCTAAAAAGCACAGGGAGGAAAATATCTGGAATATAACTGAATAATTTGGATAGTAAAAAAGGCCAGTGCATCAACAATCAACGATTTGATGAAGGCACATTTCCTTGGAAAACTAAAAAACATAACAAACCTAAAACCTGAAACACAAAATAATTTAATTGAATGTGAAACTAAGTAACTGAACCATTTTCCCATTTTTAAGTGTGACCAAATTAGCCCAGGCTCAAATAACTCTACACACAAAAGCAAAATTGTGTCATAAAATGACTATTTTTGTCTGTCCTGGAGAAAGGATCCATCCTCTGTTTCTCTTCCTGTGCTTTCTTTCCAAATTGAGGGTCCCTTTGAGACAGATTTATAAATAAATAAATATAAAAATAAATAAATCAAATTGACCGGATTTGGCTTCGTACCTTTTGAAATCAGAGCTCAACAGTCTAAAGAAAAACGAAAACAAAACAAGCAACAGTTTTTTTTAAGTGTCAAATAATAAAAAAAAAGATGTTCTGTTGCAGTTCTAACTTTCCCTGGACAGAGGGCGCTCTTAGATTAGATTTGAAAACAAAAAAAACAAGCCACTGCCTCTCTGTTTAACCCTCGATTAAAACAGAAACGGAAGTGAGAAATGTTGAATGAAATGCATGGGCAGCAAGTAAGGTAACAGCAAAGAACCAAGAAGAGGCTGTGTGAGTGACGCTCAGAACATCATGTTCTTTATTGACTCAGTGATGGAGTTTAGTGGAAGACGTGACGGCACACACACACACACACACACACACTCATGAGAACAAGTTATTCTATTAAAATGACTCCCTAATTGAAAAATCCAACAGCAGCTGCAGTCTATTGAACCAGTGTGCAGTGTGTGTCTGCACATAATATTTACGTATAAGAGAGAGAAAGAGAGAGAGAGAGAGAGAGATGTAAGAGCAAGATTAAAATTCATCGAGATAGAAACACACTCTTCTCATGTAATTAGCCTAAAAGCCTTTTCATCAGACTTGGAACAACACACACAGGGGCACACACGCACTAATGGACACCACCAGAGTCTGCTTATACCCCACTATTATTATACATTCACCTCTTAACACTACTGGAAAAGGCATCTGTGTAATGGCACCATTGCCTTGGTGTGCGTTTTTGTGTTTGTGTGAGTTATTTATATGCTAATGAATGTGGAAGGGCATGTTGAGTGGTGAGAGTATGTGTGCGTGTGTGTTGGAGAGGAAGGCAAGAGTCACTACAGCCGGAGAACAGATGGTGGAGGAGAACCTTGAAGACGTATGTATGTTGCCGTTCTGTTTAAAGTCATAACAAGCTGCAGCTCCATCCTGAACTATGTTTAGCCCCCCCCCCCGTCCTCTTCCCTGTTATTCCCACTTTACTCTGATGAATTATTGTTATTCAGGCACACTATCTGAATGCCTTTCTGACTTGAGGTTCTTTGGCACCAAATACACCTTTTGTACCTGACTGAAATGCCAAATGCAGCTGTTAGCAATGATTGACAGGCCCACACTCCAGTCAGCGCAACATGCCTCTCTCTACTTCCCTCTCTAATGGCAGAGCTGCTCTCACTGCTCGATGTCAGAAAGATGAGACCCAGTGGGCTGAGTGGCAGTCAGTGTAGAGGATTTGCAACTTGTGTTTGAATTTGAATGCTTTGGCAATGTTAAATGACAATTCTGATGTATTACAAAATGGATCTTATTTTCAGAGTTTTGGCAATCATTCCTATCAGTAATAATAACACTCTACACACCAGGTTAAAGCGGCTATCATCAATGTTTACGTTTATCTGACATGGACCTCTAGTGGGAATTATGACTCATGTCAGTCAGGAATAAAGGCAGATTTAACGTGACGTTGTTATAGTGCCAGAAAATCTTAAGTGTAGAACTTTAACATGCTGTTTGTTTCCCGTTTCTCACAAAAAAGTCAATGTTGTTTTCTTATAACCATTACCACCACCGTTTCCTCACCTTAACCAAGTGGTTTTTGTGCCTAAAGATAACCAAATCTTAAATGTAGCTGTGGCAGATCAGAAAATGTTCAGGAATAATTGTTATAACAGTTTTGGAAGGCAGTGACAAATGTTGTTTTACTGTAACAGGCATCATATCAGAAAATTGCTTTTTAAAGGGGATGACATACAACTTATTTTGTCATTTCATTTGGAAGACTTGTTGGTCTGATCATCTGTTCGTTTCTTGTCCAGTCCGACTTTGCTGTAGCGCTGTTTCCATGTTCCTCAGCAATTACTTTGGTGAGTAAAGTTTTATCATATCAGATAAAAACAGTGGGCAAAACTTCCCAAGAAAATCATGTTTAACAGAGTAGAGGTTTGATTTAGTGCTGAAATGATTTCTCCATTCATTGGTTAGTCAGTCAACAGAAAATTAATCATTTTTGACAGTATTTTCAATATTTAAGTTATTCTTCAAGCAAAAATACCAAACATTCATTAGTTCTAGGTTCTCAAATGTGGGGATTTTCATTTCACTATAAACTAAATATATTTGGGTTTTGGACTATTGGCTGGACAAACTGACCAATTTGAAGATGTCACCTTGGGCTCTATGCCATTGTGAGGGGGCGTTTTTTTTAACTGATTAAATGATTAACCTTCTTTAACCTACATAGACAAACAAACGCCTGGACGTAGTTTTACATTTTTGCCAATGTGCCACTGTGATATGCAATTTTCCACTCAAGTGAGCCAGCAAGCTCGCACCTTAAATCTGCCCTGATTGTCGTAAATGCACCACGAGAATCTCACAGTTCAGATGCAATTTAAAGCTCGTCTCTATCATAAATGGATCCAAAGTTATTAAATGTTTTGTAGAACATGTCTAGCGTAGCAACGATGCTGCGGCTTTTGATGAATCTGCAGAGTAATGGACTTATCAATTATAAAAATAATCATCAGCTGCAGGTGTAGTTTGACTCATATATGGTTTTATTTGAGGCAGCGTCTTCAAAGTCGGCCTCCTTCATGCCTGCTGTTGATCACTGCACTGATATATTTGCTGATATCATGACTAATGATCCAAACATCCAAAGTGAACCTTAAATAGTTTTCTAGGTGTGGGTCCATTGATTTGCTCACAGTGGAGCCAAGGCTCTGGCTGGCTCCTTGCATTAATACACTGCATTGCAATACCTCGCCACCCACCAGCTTTTCCCTGTCTGCAGGTTAGCGTTTTCCATTTTACACTTGAGGTATTTAGCTGGCACTCTTATTCAGAGTGAATTAGCCTAGATAGAACAGCAGAGTGAGCCCAGATCCTGTATGACTGAAATAATAAGCAACAAAAAAATCAGGAATGCAAGGTTAGAGCCTTGTACTTTTACCGTGCAATTTTCTTTGTGGCTCTACGGTAATCATGTAAAAGATAACGTGCAAGACACTGAAATGAAAAGGAGAGCAAAGAACATGTGATTCAGTGGATGGTGATATGAAGTGCTTCTTGGGAAAGTTGTTTTTATGGAAATGGAGAGTCACTTTGCACATCTGATTCTTCCACCATTAGGGAGTCAGTAAAAGAAAAGACTGGGTGGAGTGGATTGATTAACAGGCTGGAACTCGAAAAAGGAGCTTAGTAAAGCAGAAAAGCCTAATTTCCCCCACTGCCTACGACAGCGCACAGCAGTGAGAGATAGGGGACCAAAAGAGTGAAAGAATAGAACAGAGCTAGATTTAAACCCATTGTACACTCACACAGGTGTTTCCACTTAATTTGACTGATTAGACCTCTTTTCAGGACTCAGGTAGACATATACAGACGGTGCTTGTTTGAAATCTCCATCACTCTCTTGTTAGTTATGTTGCACCTGTTAGGGCGCGACAGTGTCCACCTTTATCATTCCTAAGGCCTAATTATGCTCCAGATAAACTGGGTCATACGATGTGTTGCCCGTGTCTGAAGGCAAAAAGAGTTAATACCTGTTCTGAATGGCCACGCTCGAAGGTGGAGTGAAATGCACTGCTCCCGCCTCATCGATCATTCTCCAAAACTTCTCTGTTTTGAAAAGTTTGAAAAATTTGTTAGATGCCGCATCGATTTTGAATTGGAAAGGGGGTTTCAGACACTGTCAGACTGTCAGACGGCTTTGTTTGGAGCAGACTGAGACCTATAGAGACCTATTTTCACATTTAAAACTACTCAAACACAGGTGTAACCAGTATCATTAATTATGTTTGTATTTCATTTATGTGTGTAAATTCCAGAGCCCAGTTATAGGCCTTTTGCCACAGCAGACATTTGGCATGTTATAGCAGGAAAATTGATAAACTGATAAAATTACACATTAGATTGGGGCATTAGCCAGTCAGGTGAGAGCTACAGACTAATACTAGGCTTGTGGGCAGCAGGTGCTAAGACTGACTGGTGCTTTGTGTGCTCCTCCATGTTGATGAGACTACTGCTCTGTACACTTGGCTCTGGGTCAGAAGCTGGAAAGAGACAGACTGTCATTTTAGGACTGGGCATTTTAGTCATATTTGGTTTTTAGTGTCGTTCATTTTAGGGTTGATTTTACAAATAGTTCAGGATTTCAGTTCTGTCTAGTGCTGCGGCTGGTGGTGGCCTCCAGTCATGGGTGTGGTCGGTGTGCTGGGGGTTCACTCACTTTTGATGGTGATATTGTTTGTGGTGGCACATTTTATTAGTGCTCGAACAGCAGGGAGTTGGCTTTCTGGCCATGGTATTCAGGTATTTACCACCCTTAGGACTTACTCTAGTTCCAGGGTCTTGGTATTGTGCATAGTGGTTCACTTGCTTGGCTTACTGGGACGCCATCGTTGATTAAATTTGTTTCCTGCTATCACAAGTCAAAATGTTACTTATACATAGTATAATGAGACTTTTAATTTTATTATCCCTTTGCTGTTTTCTTTGTTCGCCATGCTTATAGTTATTTGGGATGTAATGCAGTGTTTTTAAAAGGATGTAACTCTTTACAAGGAGTGTATTGTAATTTACTGACGACTCTGAATGCAGCATAAATGGTACAAAGTGCTGTTTAGCCTAAATTCTACTTTTTAATTGGTCAGTCAGTGTGGAGGCTGTGGATTGCAGTCGCCACTATCTGAGAAGTTTAACTGTGTGTGTGTGTGTGTGTGTGTGTTGGATTTCTCAGCCGCGCTAACGCTAAGCTAGCGCGTGTCGAACGTTGGAGTGCAGTGTTAGCAGTGGTGCTAACGCTTAGCTAGCGCCCTTGTGGATTGTTGAAGAGCAGCAACGGACTTGATCAGCTGCCGAGGAGCCGGTGTCGGCCGTGAAGGAGTGTTAACAATCGGACTGTTGGTGGGTGAGTTGCCCTTGTTCATATTTGTGGCCCAACATAAAGTTAAAGTGCAGGCCATGCACACACTGACTCTTCAAGCAGTCATCAACTGAATAATATCCCAAAAGCACACAGGCTAGATAACGTCACTATTATGTTGATAGTAAACAAAATTATCCACATTTAAATCTTACATCATGGTATTTTAAAGGAATAGCTAAGACTTAAATCATTTTTTTTTGAGTGAGACAATCTTTATGGATTTATTATGTCTCTGTGCTGCTCAAAGGTTTATTGAAGTTCCGCATACTCCACAGGAATCACATTTATATGCTACAGCCACAAGGGTGTCAGCTATTTAGACCTCTGCCTCTGTTAGTGTTTCTGTACCTGTTAGGATGGGACAACTTATACCTTTATCAATAGTATAGGAGCTGTGTCACAAATCAGTTCCTCTTTGCTCATTCACTACTCCTTTATATAATAGACACTCAATACTTTACTCTAAAGGGGACAATACTTTTGAGATTTTGTACACTAATGGATCATCTTCATTTTGCATTAAAACACTCACAGGTATGGAGTTGTACTATTGTGATTTTCGCAACTATAAATGCATCCCATTGTGGAATTATTGGCAGAAAGTAGTGTACGAGCCATTGACTAGTTTTTTTTGTTCCATTGTGGGAATTGTTAGGGCACTATAGAGCATACGTTTCACCTCAAACACTTGCATAAAATGTCAGACAGGAAAGTGCAATTTTGAGCACATTTTTTCGACATCAAGCCAGCACAAGTGAAACCATCTGTGTAGGCCTTGGGAGTCTTTAATATTAAATTGGCCTTAATGACAGGCCTCTTACATGGTGGCCTATTCAAGAAACGGCTTGGATTTAGGTTAATTTTGCTCTTTTGAGACTTTTCTTTTTAGTAGTGAGACTGTCTCATGGTTAGTTTTATTATGTCTCTGAATGCAGTTTGAAGGTTTGCTGAATGCTCAGCATACCTGCAGGAATCACACTTAAATCCCTGGTACAGCACACCAGGGTTTTTCCTAGCTCAAAAAGAGGCGAATGTAGTACCATCCCAATCATGTGCACACACTGATGCAGCGCAATGATCAGTAGCCATCATTCATTTTATTATTTCCACATGTGCTTTCCCTACTGTGACATATCAAAATATATGTGAAAAAAGCAGTGTGATATACAGTACGAATAGGCCTTTGTGCTTCTGTCTGCAGCCTTAAACTGAAACTCATGACTAACTGACTAATTCTGTGGCCAAACCAAATGTTAATTTATCTCAATATGACAATGAGACATACAATTGAGACAAATGATGAGAATATTAAGGATTTTAAATGTTTGTGATTGAACACTGTCCCACTGGGGCAGCTGTGGGTCCAGGATGTGTCAAATATTTTTTGTTTTTTGTAATGAAATTACCAAAGCGGGTCAAATGCTGTATTATGTTTGTAAAAATGAGCGGTACTCTGCAGAGAAATTATTCTGAGAAAGATTTTTGCTGCCTCTGCTAACACTGAGAAGAAGAGCTGGAAAGAGGATACAAGTGACGGAATGTCTAAAATTTAACAATTTTTCGTTGCAATTTTACTCCATACTTCACCAGAAAATGTTTTTTAAAAGGGTTGTTTAACCTGACCAAAACACCCAAATCTCCTAATTTCTTATGTTTCTTACGTATGTTCTCTGGACTTCTCTTGGATGGGCTGAATATATCACCTCCAGTCTCTCAAAACTTCTTGGCTAAAACAGAAAATTGAGAATCTTATCTTGGTGACCTTCAGGTCGCCGCAGCAAGTTAACATGGAGTGAGGCGTGGAGACACAAGGAGAGGAGAACGTGGATCACGGAGGTGAACAACAGGTGACCGAGAGAAGATAACTAGGTGGGAAGACAGAAGGTGAGATGGACAAATGACAGTTTTATTTACACCTCGGAGAGAGAGAACAGCTGGCTCCTCAGACACACACACACACACACACAAAAAAACACAAAAAAACATTTTCTTCTGTCTTCCCATCAGTTAATAGTTTAGATCATGTTGAGCACAAAGCAAAGAGATCAGAATTTTAGCATAATGGATGTATTTGTGACACTGTGGGTGAGCCTGTGTGTTTTAGTTCTCAGACTACGCTTTTCTACCCTGAGATCATCAATGTGTCACTAAAACACTACTCGCAACACACGCACGCACACACCCTTGTCTGTGGGTGTGTTTCTGTATGAGTGTGTTGACTTTGTGCCTCTGCTGTCTGAAATGACATCTTTGTTGTATTACCCTTCATTACTGTCTGTGTGTGTGTGTGTGTGTGTGTGTGTGTAATGAGGGAAAACTACCATTTGGGAAAACCAATTACCTTAGGTAAATAACATAACCCTTCGCTCTAAGATTTAGCCAAACAATGAATTAATAAAGAGGAAAAACCTCTTGTCACACACACACACACACACACACACACACACACTTAGTTTTGGTGGTATATATTTGAGAACATTGCATTGACTCACACTGATTAATTACACTTAAGTCTTAATTTTTACCTTGTAAAATTAACCTCAAGCCGTAATGTCTTTATCTCTTAAATCTGGTGTTTTCTCTATGAGGAACAGCAAAGAATGTGTGCCGTTAAGTCCTCACAAGTTTAGATAAACCCCAACGCGTGCAAACATTTCCCCTTGGGACTGAGTGTAATTAGGAGTTTGGCCTGGAATGGTTTGATAACTAATAAAACTGAGATTTCTGGGGAAAATAAGGACAACAAAATTGAAGTGTTGGAGTGTACAAATCCTAATTAAAGTAACAGAGTGTTTATGGTGTGCGGGACACACACTGAGGACGAAGGGGAGGGAGAGCAGGGGATGAAGAAGTATTGGCATTAGAGCAGGGAGGGAGAGGGGAGGGACGCAGTGGGTGAGGAGGGAGGGTTATCATATTTTCACAGGAATTTCCTCATTTAAAATCTTCATTAGGCACTCCCTCACTTTATATTTGTTCTCAGCTCCTCCATCACGCCACAGCAGCCTCTGGTCCTCAGCTGTGTGGAGCGATATACTCCACCTCTGTGTGTGTGTGTGTGTGTGTGTGTGTGTGTGTGTGCACAGCAGAGTGAGTAAAGCCTGCATGTCCAAGTATGTGTGCATGCTGGCTCCTGATTATCCTTTGAGTTTATTAATTACAACTCTTTGTCATTCATCCAGGTTCTATCAGTCGCCACACAGAACACTCTTCCCTCTTCTCTGCCACCTTTTTTCTTTATTTCCATTACGTTTGTCTCCACTCCTCTTCCTCTTCCTCCTCCTCCTCCCCCTCACGAGAAGAGCAAACACCGGTTTTGCATCGAAGGACAAGAGACTTTTAACGCGTGAACAAATAATTTGCTCTTCTCCACAGTCGATCTGTTGCAGCTGTCATTCCAGGATGAGCTTGTTGATTTGATCATCCTTTCTTCTCGGTAAATAGTCCTGTCTGAACTTAATCGTTTAATACACATAGGCAGAGGTACAGATCTTAATCTGACTAATCCTGGATTACAACTCGGCTATCAGATGCTGTATGTGAGTGTGTCTGATATTTGAACGAGTGTGTGTGTGCATCTTTTTGCAGTCTTTTTATTCTTTATTTATATCTGCATTAGCTTCCACAAAGTAGTTAGTTTTTCTGGGGCGGGGTCCACATCAAATAATCAAAATACCACCGATCAGCCATAACATTATGACCACCTGCCTAATATTGTGTAGGTCCCCCTTTTGCCACCAAAACAGCCCTGACCCGT
>LKNJ01004914.1:11834-27666 GCA_002120245.1 Maccullochella peelii | reverse complement strand
GTGTCAAAGTAACATCCACATGAATGGCAGGACCCAAGGTTTCCCAGCAGAACATTGCCCAAAGCAGGTAAGCCCAGGTAAGCGACACACATGCACCTGGCCATCCACATGATGTAAAAGAAAACGTGATTCATCAGACCAGGCCACCTTCTTCCATTGCTCCGTGGTCCAGTTCTGATGCTCACGTGCCCATTGTAGGTGCTTTCGGTGGTGGACAGGGGTCAGCATGGGCACCCTGACCGGTCTGCAGCTACGAAGCCCCATACGCAACAATAGGGCTGACACCTTTCTATCAGAACCAGCATTAACTTTTTCAGCAATTTGAGCTACAGTAGCTCTTCTGTTGGGTCGGACCACACGGGCCGAGGACAAAATGTTCACTTGCTGCCTAATATATCCCATCCACTGACAGGTGCCATTGTAACGAGGTAATCGATGTTCTTCACTTCACCTGTCAGTGGTCATAATGTTAGGGTCTCTCTCTCACTCACTCACATCACTTTCCCTGCAGTGTTAACAATTTCAGAGAGCTTGTTTTTTTCTCTTAACACTCAAGAACTGAGCTCTCATTAAAAGATAGGCTCTGATCAATATTGTGCCCAAGTACTTAAAGCGTTCTACTTTTCCTGCAGGCTGGTAATTGAGTGTGACAGGGAGAATGTTACTGGTTCCACTTGGTTTTGTTTGTATTTGAAGTTCTTTTGTTTTGGCCACATTCATTTCCAGTTTACTTGTCTGACACTGGTCCTTACATTCAGTGTTACTGACCATTCTTCAAATTTTGGAAGAAAACTTTTGCCCCGCTCAAGGATGCACATGCTTTGTGGGTGATGCGATACACAGTCCTGCCAATGATTTCACACTATTCCACTGATCAATAGGGGGCGGTAACATGCCAACATATACTCAAAAATGAGCTGGAGAAAGCAGGAAAGAAGAAGATGCGAGCTAGTAAACATGGATATAAACAATGCTGGATTTAGAATACTTTTAAATGAATAGTGGAATAACATGAAACCAGCGACAGGAATGTGTGTCTGGTTGCCTACGTGCACTCGTGTGCACGTGTATGATACAAACAAAATGAGGACCCACTCATAAAAACATTGCTCTATAGTGTCACCAATGGTCAAAAACTCCACAGGGAAGTGTTGTCTACTGCCAACCCATGCAGGTGTGTGGGAAAGTTGTCATGCAGAAGAAAGTTTGAAGCTCTGCAAATTGTCAGCAGTAAGTTTATTGAAAACATTTCTGTAATTGACATTCGTCAAACATCAAACACACAAAATGATCATCATCTTTGTATTAAAGCCACAGGCTGCAGCAACTAAAAGTCAGTCAAATGAGTCAAAACATGCCTGAAATAAGACAAACACAGGATCTTAATATCTTATGTTTGTTTAATTTTATGATTTTTTTTTTTAATGAATTTAAAAATTCTTTGCAGAACAGTTCTGATCAACTTGTTTGTGGACATGGCACAACCACAGTACCTTACGTGTATTGTACCAATGGCATAAACCAGTGTATACTCGTTTGTCATAAAGAGGTGTGGTGTGTTGTTCCAAATGACATTTTGCATAAATAATAGAATTTATGCAAATAGCCATGAAAGTCCTTCTCACACACATTAGCACAGAAAGAACAATGAAGAACTAATGTGGCTGACTGGTAGCAGGCCTGTGTGTGTGTGTGCTTAAATACTGTTATGTGGCAGTGTATTTGTATGGATGAAGTGTGACTGTGTTTGTTTTCATTAACAGCTCTGACATTTTCATTTTTGAGAGAGCTGAACAAATCAGTTTTCTCTTCTGCAAACTCTTCGTCTCTGACAGCCTAATATTCCACTTTAATAATACTTTTAAGAGCATTCGTTGTGTGCGATGTTGAGGTACTCACTGTGTGTGTGTGTGTGTGTGTGTGCATGTTTGTGTGGAACTGTGTAGCACACACACATATGCCCTCTTTCGGCCCTGCAAAGGCTTCAGCTTTCCTGCATGACTGAACACACACAAGGCAGATGTCCGAGTAACTCGCGACAACCAAAACACACCCGTCACTGACCCACATGTCTGTTATTGGTGTCTGTCTCCAACCAGACTACACACACACTCACACACACTCACACACATCCATGCATGCACACCGAAGACACAGAGATGCCTGTGTTGAAAACTCCAAACATGTGAGAACTGAGAGAGACAGAGACAGAACTGAAAGAAGTGAAATAACTATGCAACAGGCACATTTGACCCTTAACTCCAAATCAGTGTGTTCTGGAATAAAGTCACTAAAACCGTTTTTCTGGAAATGCAAACAAAGGGCCTCTTTACACCTCTCTTTATTTCCTGTCACACACTTGAGGATCATCAGGTTGGTCCTGAACCCAATTTGCCTCCTGATAATCACAATAGCGATCCAATTTCAGGCTGGTCTTAAGTGATTATCTTCTCAGATAATCTTAACTCTCCAGACTCATACGTTCATGACCACCCAGAATTCAAATTGTAAAATATTTACTATTTGAAACCCTGTGCTGTGAGAGTAACACCAGGGGGAAGATGTACACACAAAAAAAACATGCATATGCCTTTTCTCACACACAAACTGGTATTTATAAAAGGAGACGCGCCTCTTAAGCCGTACACGCAGTTTTCTAGAGATAGCTGCGGGTCATATGATAAGGAAGAGATTAAATATAAGGTGAGAGGTTCAACCTTAGCGAAACATTGTTTTTAGGTGGTTTGCCAGAGTGATGAATTTCATCATTCTTTTTATTTACATTTGAGCCATCATCTCCGGGTGCTAAGGACCTTTTAATCTCATCCAGAGCGGTGAAGCACTTCTGTGAAGCAAGTCTGTTCCAATATGAGGTCTATAAATTAATCATTGATCGTCCTCCTGACGTTTAATAATGATGACTGAGAGATCGCTGCGATGATGGTTTTCAGATACATGTGATGAATTAGCGGCATGGGGGCTATAAATAGCCATGGCCGTGCATACTGACAGCTGCTCTGGTGCTGTAGGAGGAGAACCTCGCCGATGCAACACAATCGGTGAAATTGCACTTCGTCTTTGCTGTTCTTTCATTGACAGGTCTAATGAGTGGTAGAGCGGGCATAAGTATCGATATGCAAACGGATGTTTAAGGGCGTTTCTGCATCAATTTATGGCAAACTGGGGGAAACTGCAAACTTGTTTTTTCTCGGTTTATGTATTAATTAGTTAATTAGTGCTGGAGCATCATGGCAACTGTTGCCAGGCAGCTTCAGGCTTTATTTGTAAACACCACCTCGAGGAAACGCACACATAAACACATTCAAATGCATGCTCGCACACATAAGCATCAAATTAACATTTAGAAAGAAAAATATCAACACAAGCAGGACAAGAGAGCATGGTGCTGAGCCAAAGTCTTCAAAGACAACTTCTGACAGAATTCCTGATGAGTCAGAATAAAACAGCGCACACAAAATGAGAGGGTGAAAGCGGAAAAACAAGAAAACATAATTTTCTCTCTCTCTCTACCTCTGTGTGTCAGCCCTGACTTTCATGTTCACAACTATGTCAACAGTAAATATCAACTACTTAATTATTGAAGCTGTACGTTTGTGCACATGCCTTTGTGCTGTCTTTTTTCGACTGAAGAAGCACTCAAGATTTTGTCTTTTTGGCGTGAACAGCTCTGCTTTTACACTTAATCGTGTGTGTGTGTGTGTGTGTTCTCCACGTATGTGTTATAAAATGGCCAGCAATTTGATTTGTGAAAGACTCATTAAACAATTGTCATTGTTTATCAAAAATAATATTAAAAAGAAGCTTATTTACAGTGAAACAGTATTCCAGGAAAACATTAATGGTTGGGTTTAACACTAGAAAAAGATGAACAAACACCAGTAATGAAATGATAATAATGAAATCATTCAGCCTTGAAAATGAACCTCGAGGCACACTACACATATACAGAGTAACCAGAAAAAACAGCAACACCTGGCTATGTATGTCAGGGCAACAGCCCTACAATAAATACTACCTTAATGGAAAAGTTTGACATGTAGGAAATATGTTTAATCACTTTCTTGCCAAGATTTAGATGACAAAATTGATCCCACTTTCGTATTTGTCCATTAAATATGAAGCTATAGCCAGCAGACGGTTAGCTTAGGCAGGGACGATTTCTCGGCCCCCAGAAGTGCTTCTGGGGCAGCTGTGACTCAGGAGGTAGCGTGGGTTGTCCATTAATCCCAGGGTTTGAGGTTCGATCCCCGGCTCCTCCTGAGTGTCCTTGGGCAAGACACTGAACCCTAAGATGCTCCCTATGGAGGCATCGCTATCGATGTGTGAATGAGACCAATCTGTAAAGGCACTTTGGGAACCATTATGGTTGAAAAATCATTATATAAGTGAAGTCTCTTTACCATTTACCATTCTTGCAGCATTGTCAAGAACAGCGGTATGTGACTTCACACTTGACACTGCACTCCCTTTGGTCCTCAGCAATATACCCGCCAAGTGTGAAGTCGATCGGACTGCCTGCTCATTATTTCAGCCTATTTTTGGTTTGGCACATTGGTCCATTTTTGGATTTGTTTGCCTTTCCTGATTGCCGGCCCATTGCTGAACTTAAACCAAACATCAACTACCAGAAGTGTTAGACAAGTGCTGATCCAGAGATACATCAGATGTATGACATACAAAGACCAAACAGAAATCTTAGCTAAAATTTTACTTTATTAAAAATGTTGAACAATCAGAAATGGACACGTGGAACTTAGTGCTACAGTAACTCTTGCAACAATGAACTAGTACGCAGGCATTTATCGTTATTGTCATGTGAAAGCCTATCTTTCTGCTCCAAAAAACCTGGAAGATGAACATTCACTTGTTCTTATGTACCCACTCTACACTGAAACACAGACACTACCAAAACACAGATGGTGGCCTTTTCTCTAACAAGCTGGTATTTCACTGATGAAAACACTTTCCATGTCACCCTCTCACTTGTCTTTAATAACAGTAAAGACCACCTTCTCAAACATTATTAGGCTTCTATTGTTGTTCCTTCTTGTTAAAAGAATTGTTAGGTTTTCTGTAAAGCAGACCTTTATCACCCCAAACAAATCAGTGAAACGGTGCATTGTTGGCCATTTGATTGCTCTATTGACGCACATACGGTGCACTGTCGATCACAGGTTGTTAATGTGCCACTGAGAGATTTGTTACTTGCTACTACTTGCTACACATACAGTAGTAGAATGTGTGTGTTTATTCTTCGTCTTGTTGTAGTCTTCATATGCTCTGTTGCTCCATCATCAGTGTCTGTTTCCAGCATCTGACAACTGCGGTTTGACAGAGATCATGAAACCATGTTTAGCTATTTATATGCAAAGCAGAGAGAAGGAGAAAACATCGACTGGAATGATACACATTTCACAGGGAGAGATCTTAATTGGACAGAAGGCTGCTGGTTGTGGATGTGTAAGATTGCTTTGCAGACAGAAAAGATGTGCACGCACAATTTAGACACTTTGACAAAGACAAGAGACTTTGTGAGAGCTCTTTAGCAGAGGTCGAAGGTAAACCTGATGCTCAGAGAAGTCTATTCATCAGACCTGAGCGGGGGCTCTGCAATTCCTCCTCTGTCTGCCCCTGCAGGCTGTTAAGAGTGGAGGAGGCGGAGGATTCGTCTGAGGAGGTTTAATACAGAAACTGAGGAGTGTGTGTGGTGTTCTGCCACTGCAAGTTTGTGCATGGATGTATGTAGAGGAATTATAGGAACATTAATGTTGAGAATTTTGGATTGCAGGTGTTGGTGTACAATACAGTGTTAATAGCTGACCTTGTTCATGCCACCATACAAATTTCCATTCACTTCATTTGTTTCTGATGGCTTATCTGAATATTTTCCCTCCATACAAAACAAACACACAGCCGTCTGTTAACCTGAAGAAGCTGCAAGCTGCAAACGTTGAGTTAGCCCCAGCAGTCCCGTCTCAGCATCCTCCCACAAGTATGATAATAAATAATATCCTATGCAATCATTTGGTGATTTGAAATTAAAAAGATGGACCAATTAACTGCAATAGTTTGTGAGAAGAGTGAATCGGAGCCACAAGGGGCAAATAGATATGTGTTTGGTGATCCTATAAACTATGGAGTCATAGGAGTGCCATAAAAAAGAATAAATCTGGGAAAGAATAAGACAATAAATGTGGAAATATAAAGAGAAATAAATAAAAGAATAAATAAATGTGGATATATAAAAACATACTTATTTTTCCTTTTGCCTTATTGATTTTGCTTTTCCTTGAAGGGCCAAGTTGTCAATCAACAGGCTTTGGGTGGGCCTTCTGTCCAGGCTGAGTAATCAACTCATGCACACATGAATCCTGCTTTGGCGGGAGCTTTTTAGCACAAACAACGGGAAGTAGACACAACGCGGACTTGCGTATGCACAGTGTTTGAATCGGGGAAGGAAACATCATGGCAGAAGCGGAGCAAGAGTTAAGGAGAGGTGTCCAACACTTGCTCGGTATGTGGAGGAACATTTCAAACCAGACTATGTTTTGAGGATGGTGGAAGATGCCATGATGATACTGACAGACATGACATCCGTTGCCACTGTTGCAGATTATGGCATGTAGGGAAAAAAGGTCTCAGCAAATCAGAAATAGACATCTCCAGGTCCCTGATTCTACCACGTTTATAGCGCGCAAATCCGCGTTTTCTTTTTCGTTTTATGGCGGCATAACCGTAGTTGATCATTATTCATGATCCACTACACTGATTGGCTGGCAGTATTGTTGCCCTCCCTCTCCCTTCACATACCTATATCTATTACACCATAGCCTGGTTCAAGACCTCAGTATCAGCATCCATATGTTTGATTTTTTTCAGCAATTAAAATAGGTCTGATGCCAACCGAGCCAATCAGAGCTCTGTATGTGGAAATTAATCATTTGGACTTCATGTTTTTGTGCCTTAGCAAGAATCCATTTCAAACAAAAAGCAGACAAGTGTGGATGAGATTGACACATCTATACAGGTTGTACAAATAACAACAATTTGTACAACAATTGACATATTTCTTTGATCAATCGACAAACCTAAGTGAACCTAGGGTTTTGAATGTTTTATCACACGTATGTGTTACCAAGGTCAAAAATGAACCTCTATGTTCACCAGTATGGGCTTAGCAACCACCACTGCAGTGACTGAAAACGATGTTCGTGGGATGGATATGTCAGTTACTACTGACCAATTACGCAAAAAAAAACCCCACACACACAGATCACAAGGTCAAATGTTAATTCAGTCTGATTATCAGGCTAATCATATCATAAATACCATTTCTAAACAGCTTATCTAAAGATCATATCTTGCAGTATACAGAACTAATTCAGACCATGAATAACAAAAGATACTAAGTATCCAGACCGTCCTGCCCAAAAATACGGCCATCTTGTCAAGCAGCTCATTTCAACCCATGTTTACGTTTATTGTTAGGTGGCGACCTCTAGTGGCCATAGTAAGTATGACGGGAGCAAAGGCGGAAGTCAGGTGAGGTAGTATAAAGAGTGACAAAGTCAGCGTAGGGAGAAGATCAGGGTGGATGGATGGGTCAAACACCAGACTCTCACCCAGGAGGCTGTTGTTCATGTCCCGTGTAAAACCAAAAGTCAACGTTGACGTATTTTAACTCACGTCAGATCATAGCGTTAACTTGCGTTAGTAAGTCACGTGACGTAACTTAACTTGCGTACGTAACCAAGTAGTTTTGGTGCCTAAACCTAACCAACCGTCACCGTTTCACGACGTTAACCACGTGTTTATTATTGTTACCACAACGACGAAGGCCTGTCGCTGGTACTCTCCAATGATCATATATGTCGTTTTGGGACTCATTGGCAAACAACCTATTCTGTCATTTAGGTATGAGGACGTGTTGCAAATGTCAGTGATTTTTACAGTTGTGGTATCACATTGAGAAGTAGTTCAGATTACCCAAGACAAGGTTATATTATGACCCCTCTAAGGCCAATCTGCAGTGGTAGTGCAACACAATGATTCCCAGCTTTTTTGGGCGGTGACCCTTTAAAATGAAGCAGTGTCTGCTTGCAACACCCCATCACAGGTTGAATGTGTCTTACGAGTTGAGAGCACTTCAACCAAAGAGTGGTTTTGTCTTTTAAAACACTCAGATTGTTTCATCTGAATAACTGTTGGAGGCCTGAAGAGGTCAAATTTCAATATCTATATTGCTAAATTCAAATCTAAATTTGAGTGGCTGAGAAGATCTTTCTAATTTCCTTTCCCATTAATCATCTCACAACTCCTCAGATTTATCTGGATCCACTGGTGTAACAGTATTGTACATGTACAGTATTTTTGCTACCATCATCAGAGGCAAACTTCACTTCTTCTCATCAGCACATTTAGAAAGGTATAAACTATGTTTCCAACTGTAATCCTAAAATCATTTTCTCGAACGATTCAGCATCCTGTTGAAAATAAACAACTAAAACTAAACATAGAGACAAAGTCAGTTTTCTTTCATCAGTAATCCTCTGATTTCAAAAACACAAATCTCATATCTGTCAAAAGCAGCTTCTGTCCTTCCTTCTTGCCTTGTTTGATCTTGGTACAACCAAACACATCAGTGTTGAGTACTCCAATCATATTTTACCAACACTGAGAGGAGGAGAGAGACAGGAAAACAGAATAACACACACACACACACACACACACACACACACACACTCTTGGGCAGAAAGACCAGTGGAGAGTGAAGTAAAGGAGGCTCTGGATAGGGGCTTAAGAGCTCTCATACATCATCTCATTACCTCTACTGTGTGCATGTGTGTGTATTTTCACATTTCTCCTTGTGTGTGTTCCTGTTTGTTTCTGCGTGTTGTCTGTATGTTTAGGTACGTGCAAGAATGCGAGTGTTTGTGCATCTCATGCGCGAGTAGCCAGCAGACAGATGCTATTATTTGCATGTAAATGTTTCCTCAGCTGAATTTACAGCTGCCATCCATCACAAAAGATTTCTACTGTCGCCGGACGGCCAAACACTGGCCTAACTCTGCATGCTGCTACACGACTAACACCACTTTACACACCAGTGGACTGGTATCAGGATGAATGGTATCAGAGTCTTGGATCATGTCTGCTGTGTCAACGTGGAAGACTGAGTAGAAAAGTTGACTGGATGAATGATAAGGGGGCACGGTTGCAGTTCAATCAAGAACACTGAAGACAGTGGTCGATAACGTAATACAGAAGAACAGCTGAGTGCAGCAAGGTTGGCTAGATGAGTCTGCATCAGGGATGATATTTGGCAAGCTGCCCAACAATTCTGAGATGAATTTTGAGGATGGGTACTTTTCTTTTGAGGGTGGAGTAACAGAGCGGCTGTGGTTTGAGGTTTGACATACAGTATATTATGTTTAAAACTCTTTGTTTCCCTGGTCTGAGATTGATATATGTCGTCTATGAACACTAACAGACTACATATTGCCAAAAAGCATGATCTAACCCTGTCCTCTAACAATCATGTTTTGAGAAATAATGCTGCCCAAATTACGTTTTTTTATCAACATTATTTCTGAAATGGTTTTAATGAATGTATCACAGTTGTCACTTCATCACAACTTTGCTTCAACACCTCGGAGTTTAGGCATTAAAAGTTATTTGTAAATGGACACTTTGTGGCACTATTGGATCTGGAGATGCACCAAAAATGAATCAGTTGTTCTTTGGCCTAACTTTCCACCAAATGTCACTGAAATCTGTTTGAAAGTTTATTTTTTAGAATATCCTGATAACTAACAAGCACAAAAGATAACCATTTTCCTCACAGTACACGATTAGAAAGCCAAATAGCATCTATTTTGAATTTCTGTTTTAATGAATGTATCACAGTCGTCACAAAATGATGATATATTTCTTTTGTTTACCTACAATATCCACTTTTGGCAAATAAACCATGATTAACGTTTATGTTCATGTTCAGGTGCTCAAAGCACTTGGTGATAGGGATAGTGAGAGCTTATGATCTTGGTTAAATACTAAAAAGGACGACTTGAAGCACAAGACTGGATGTGTTTATTAACAACTCCAACCACAATCTTTTTCCTTAACCTGAACAGCTTGGCTGCTTATGTTGCCTGAATCTAACATGGATGTATAAAGAGAACTGGATACAGCATCAGTGTTATGGGTAGGGAGCAGGGAGAGGACCCAGGCGCAGACAGGATGCGGAGGCAGGCAGGAGGTTCGAAGGATTTATTTAAAGTTCTTGGCAGGTTCCAGAGGGCAAACAGACAAGCAGGTGATCAGACAGGTTACCAGGTAGGCAAGTAGGCAGGATATCAGGTCTTCGAGAAAACAGGCACAAGCATGCATGTGACAGAACACTGATCATACACAATGAACCGACACCGACCAAATGAAAAGGACAGGTATAATTAGGGAAGGGACAGACGAGGGGATCAGGGCCAGGTGTGTAACGGATAACAGGTGCAGACAATCGGACACACGAGGGCGGGAACACAGGAAACAAGACAGGCAAGACAAAAGCAAAATAAACAGAAAACAGACAAGATACAACAGAACCTAACGGTCGGAGGCGGGGCCCCGTTCATTCTTATGACAGTTGCTCAGTGGTGCATGAAGCCAAAAATTGTAATTACACTGTTTGGCCACTTCCTGGGGAACCTAACCACATATGGAACTTAGGATGCAAACCCCCCTCTCCAGTGTCAATGATCTGAGCTTTGTACGTGTGCGGTACAAAAATGTATCACTTCCTTCATTGAAAAAAATCAATTTGATCTGGAGCTGCACCAACACACACATAGTGATAGACAATTATGTTGATTTGATCAAGGCTATTATTTTTGGAGAAAGCCTAAATTCTATTCAGTGATATTAGGGCTTTTCATAAAGATGAACTGTCCAACGTTTCAAGGGATACAGAGTCATTACCACTGCAGTATGGACATTTTAATCTATTCTGTTGCTGTGGTGTCACATATATACAATGCAGGATCTCTGAGAGTTGATATGTGCATATGTCAGTTTGTACACGATGTGTTCAAGAGCTATGGCAGTTTCTGTCAAGAAAAATAGAGTCACTTTCAGAGAAAGTGGCAGTTTAGAAATAACTAATGAATAACTTTTTGGGGCCTCATTCAAATGTCTGATGTACCAAATGTTGTGAAAACTGGACAAAATTTGTAGAAGAATTGGTGAGAAAACTGGTTTCCAAAAAATCTGTTTAGCCATGGCTGACGCTGAAAATGTCTTAAAACAGGCGATCCAGGAAAAAAATACAACTTTGCTTCAACACCTCGGAGTTTAGGCATTATGTGCCAAAACTTAAAGTTATTTGTAAATGGACACTTTGTGGCACTATTGGATCTGGAGATGCACCAAAAATGAATCAGTTGTTCTTTGGCCTAACTTTCCACCAAATGTCACTGAAATCTGTTTGAAAGTTTATTTTTTAGAATATCCTGATAACTAACAAACACACAAAAGATAACCATTTTCCTCACAGTACACGATTAGAAAGCCAAATAGCATCTATTTTGAATTTCTGTTTATTTCTGCTAGATGGTAGCTCTGTCAATGTTTATCTGTCACTGCTGCTCAGCTGTGCCCTGCGAGTAGCACAAGAGAAGGGAAAATGTGTCACTAAGATTTGTTCAAGCATACATTTTCTGTTTGAAGCTTAGAAGGCATCACACGATTTAAAGCCCAATCCTAACCCTGTTTTGACCGTGACAATGGGTTTTAAACATCATGGAAAGTCTGCATAAAATAGGACAGGTCACCTTGGACAGTCGACACACTTTATATTTTGAGTGTGTTTGGATTCAAATCTCGGCCTTCCAATTGAGCCTGGAACTAGCTTTCAAAGCTTCAAGGACCATTTTAAACATGTCTTTTTTTTTTGGAATGAGATTGGTGCAAATGTAGTGCATTTAAACAACTGCAATCTGAATGCAGTCTGCTTGTTGATGACAGTAATCTGCAAAATCCAGTCATATGAATGTGTGATGAGTCCTTCCATAACCAGATAGGGTTTTTAAAGTTTTCTGGTCTGTTCTCTTGACCTAGCACTTACTGGATTGGCTACTTGAGTGCAAATAAAAACTGCTGCCTGGAAAAACACTCGAGAACAAGGCCACCTGTGTCTTAGAGAGAGGAAGGTGCTGCTAGTTACTCCCAAAGGCACTAAATGTAAAATACGTTTCACTTTCGCCGCCTCTTCATTGTGGATTTTTTTTTATGCACTGTACTTTGTGTATGTCATTTTGAGGGAAACATCTTTGCAACTTTTTGTCTGTGCTCGGATTAACGTGACCATGATCTGACAGAAATTTGTCAAATGTGGATTTCTTTCTTTTTGTGCGCATGTGTCTTGCTCTCATATTTTTTTCTTGGCTGCAAAAAGGCTTTCCCTTGCTCGGCTTTTCAACACACACACAAAACACACAAACACACAGACGCAGGAGATGCAGAGATGTAATATGTAGTGACATGTTTGAGTGGAGCTCAGAGACAGAGTGAGTGAAGCGGGGAATGTCTTTAATGTAACACCTACTCATCTACATCAGAAACAAACAAGTCGAAGGCAACACCTCTTCAGACAGGCTTGCACACTGACTCACACCACATCATGTACACAAGTACACACACACACAGCAAGAAAGAAAAGGCTGCACTGCCAGAGGAATACTCTCCATATTCAGCCATGTTCTCATATTCTGGTACCACATATTCATTAAGCACAGACATGGAGGCAATTCAGACGCATAATGGCTTTGACTAAAATGTAATGTGACCTTCTCTGCATTGGAAATTAATAGAACACCACCAGCAGAAGATAATATAAATCTCGTGGACTGCTCACCTCTGCAGAACATACTAACACAAAATCCTGCCCATCACTTTTGCATGACAAATTAAAAACTAATTAAAACTCTTAATGGCTTTGTGGTGTCTGTGCACCTACTGCCACAAACATAAAGGGCTAAAAACCTTTTCTCAAATGTCGTTTGCCACCTCTGACTATCAGAAAATCTTATTATAGATTATTTGGCTTTGTACTTGTTTTGTCAGGTTACTCTCCAGTGATTGGGGATCATTATTGAAGCAGTGTTGTGACTGCAGAGTGGCACTCTGGGTCAAATGAGCTGTTGTGCAGAGTGAATGGAGGCGCCGCTATCAGTGGAAAGTCAATGAGATGACACAGGCTATAGAGACAGTGTCAGTGATAAGAACGGGTTGCTAGGCACTCTTTTTTCTCTCCTCACCTCTCCCTCTGTTTCCACTGGAGCTCACTATGTTTCTGTGAATACTTGGACAGCTAAGAAGTCAAACTATTGACTACTAAAACACACTGCGACCAAATGTTGAACAAGTATAAGTACTCAACTTAAACGTTATTGTTCCCAAGGGGAAATTTGTCTTGAAGCCAGGTAAAACACAGAACACAGACTTGAACATAAAACACAATAGATACATAATACAAATAAGTAAAAGCAAATGCTAACGCATAATACTTCACTGACTGCATAACATAAAACCTGGAGTACATCCAGCCATTTATAATCCCGCCCAATCATTCATGGTTATAACAAGATCCCCATTATCACTCACCAGTATTAAAACTGATCATCAGCTGAGTCATACTGAGCATTTAACAGTTTGATAGCACCCTGTTAGACTTGGCCTTTGGTACTCTGAGGGGAGAAGCTCAAACTCTCCATCCAGACGTTGAAGAGGACACTCGAGTCTTTGAAATAGCTCTCTTTCGGAAGAGAGATCAGGCAGTGTGATATCAGTGATTTTACTGGCCACTCTACCTATGCGGTGCAGCCCGTTCTTGTCCCCCGTTGAGAGATTACCAAACCAAGTAATTATAGAAACGGTAATAACTGACTATCATGGAATTATAGATGAGTATCATGAGTTTTCCACACACCCCAAACCAATTTAGCTTCTGGAGGAAGTGCAGTCGCTGCTGGGATTTTTCTTTTACAGATTTCCGTGGTGTTGTCATTGAATGTCAGCTGATTATCAATTAAGGTACCCAGATATTTGTAGCACTCACTGTCTGAATAGAAGTATTGGGCTTCCTTCTGTCTGGTGGTGTCATGAAATCCTGAGAGAGGTCCAGGTCCTCCTATTTCTCCAACACCATTGCAACAAACCATCAAATCCGTAATTAACCCTCCTCCTAGTCAACAAACTGAAGCCTCTCCCATGATCTGTGAGCAATTTTTGTCCTTCACAAACAAAATTAATTAAACTCCAGATTGGTCATGTCACCGTTGTCATCTTAAAGGCGCAATTGCCAAACTTAAGCCTTTGTCAAATCCTTCAGATGTTATGCCTGCCAGTTTCCTGAAGGAGGTTTTTAACAGAGTTGGTCCCACTATTTTATCCATTGTAAATAACTCTCTGTTCACTGTTGTATTCCCTCCTGTATGCAGTATTGCACTCACTTCTCAAGAAACCTAGCCTTGACCCTCTGGATTTAAACACTTTTTAGAGGCATAGGTGTCAGTATGAGTGTGAATGGTTGTCTGTTTATATATATTGTCACGGTCACAGCTTGTCATTTCTCATTGACTGGTTGCCAAACTTCAAGACGACGGGTCTTATCTAATATGAGCTTGTAGGAGGGCAGATGCCAAGAGAGGAGCGGAGAGACAGGAGTGTGCGAGAGACTGCGATGGACAATGAATGATGACCCTCAGTTTAACATACAGAAACTGAGCTGTGTGGTTTAGTTTCTGTCTTTGTCAATTGGTGGACCTAAATGAACTGGAACCAACACCGTGCTCAGTGCACAATTAAAGACCCAAGATGGGGACTAGAGCGGGGTAAAAATAAGACCTGCAATCTTTCTCATTGCTGGAAACTGAAGGCATTCAGTTTATGTTGTGACCTGTTAGTAGCTGCTACAGCCATAAGACTTGAGACCTATCAACAAATCATTTTACCAGAGCTACCTGTTCTGTGACAGTGAGTCAACCACTGTTAAAGACTGGCAACCTGTCCAAGGTGTACCCTGCCGACCTTGCAACAAATGAAATAAGGTGTCAGTGAACATTTTACTGATACAACATTTTTGCGACTTGCCAGATACTTTAATTAACCTCATTTCCTCATTATGTTAATATAAAACGTAATCTGGCATTACATTTCCCTCAAAACATATTTGCTTTTGCAAATTAGTTGAATATAAATATAATTTCTAGGAGACAGAGTTGACCCTGCCTATCGCCCAATGGATGGTGGGATATATCTAGTATAGATAATGGATGGATGATGGGGTGATGTGGGACTGATTGTTCAAACCACCCAAGGAAGTGCTTTCAAAAGGTGGTAGTAATAACTTGCTATAAAAAGTTAAACTGGATAACAACTTTCCGACTACTGACACAAACACATTGATGACTGATGTTGACTCGGCTATAGCCGCTCTCCCTGTCAAATTCAGGGCTTAGATAACTTCCGTTTTATTTCCGCCTGACATTATCACAGGAATTGGGCCTTAAGTGGCTGCTTCCACACACCGCTTCCTAAAGTAGTTACACATCAGAGGAGTGAAGAGTCTTTATGCAGCTTGAAGACAGAAGCATTTAAATATTTTCAGCATTTCTTGTCTTTTTTAATATCAGATAGCTCTCTGAAGTTGCGACATTAAGTGTAAATTGGGTATTGGTGTTTTGCTTATATGTATAAATGTGTAAGATGGGGAAGCTTACTGTGTGTGTGTGTGTGTGTGTGTGTGTGTGTGTGTGTGTGT
>LKNJ01004914.1:0-11820 GCA_002120245.1 Maccullochella peelii | reverse complement strand
CTCACACACACACACACACACACACACACACACACACACACACACACACACACACTGAAGACTCAACAGCGACCTGCAGTGACTTCAGAATACCACATGACCTGCTACAGTATACACTCCATGGGAAAGGGCATAGAATGAAAGAGGTGGTGGAGTGGAATAAAGAAAAGTTGAGATGGAGAGTAGTAAGAGAAGCACTGGAGGAAATCTGAGGTGGAGAGAGACTGTTTTAAATAAGAGAGAGAGAGAGAGAGAGAGGAGAGTGTGCGTGAGAAAGAATGAGTTAATTCTCTCTGTGTCTGTTGTCGCCAGAGGGGGGCAATAGACTATTTCCAATCCACTTTCCTACACACAATCACAAACAACCCTACCTGCCCTGTACTATCGTCTACAGGTGTGTGTGTGTGTGTGTGTGTGTGTGTGTGTGTGCATCTGAGTTTGTTGGGAAGGTGTGGGCATTAAATTGAGCAATGAAGTGCTCTCATTGATTTCCACAGTAAAGGAAAAGTAATCTTCTCTGGGCTGTGCTCAATGTGTGCGTGTATCTGTGTGGGTGTGCGTGTGCGTGTGTGTCGGCATCGCTCTGTGATTGAAACAGTGGTCAGAAACAGTATTAAAGATTTTATAGGTTCTCCTCATAGATATATCACTCCAAAATCAGCTGATAGCAGTTTATAATTGCAGCAATAAAACAGGAACACTGCCTGTACAGTCCAAACAGAAGCCCCAGTAAGCCTTATATGCTTTTATTTGTGAGGATATGGTCAGGTTTCAGGTCAGGTTTGCGTCTACAGCTCTAAATTGCTTTCCGCCAAACTGGTACATGACATTTTTCAACCTGTAGAAAGGAGAAATATGCAATTTGCCTCGTAGAACAAGCCATATGGGTGAGTAAAGCGTCAGTGGCCTGTGAGATTTATAATGCACTGTCTGAAATTGAGGGACCTTCTAATATGAAAAGGAGTCTAAAAAACACTTTTTTACAATATGAACACTTGCACCATCCTCACAGCCTCTGCCCCAAACACAGTAGAAGTGTTGTGGATATTTAGACATCCCTATATAAACACAATGATTGTCCATCTCTGATACAGTCTATATCTGACCTCTTCTCCCTTTTAAAGATTCGGCCTTTACTACAGGAGACACACTAAGAAATAAATCAAGCCTTGGTTTTATTTTTTTTCAATTAGTAGTGGACAACACACAGATGACCCTAGTGAAACATAGCCAAGGTTAATTCAATATAGTCTGTTACAAGTGTGATTTATCTGTTTGTCAATAGTGCAGACAGTCACTGTCTGGAGATATTTATCTTATTGATTTAGCAGCATATTGTTTTTATTATGTTTCTAGCATTAGGACATTGTTTAGACACATGAAAACACATACATCTCCTAATAATGGATAGTGGTGATGGGTGATAAACGTGATAAATGGTCTGTATGTGTCTGTTTGTGCAGATGTGTGAACATGTAGTCACACTGCGATAAGGAGGAAAGAGGAAAGACATATCAAGATAAACACTTAAGCAGTAAATGACATCCAATAGATTAGTAATTGCTAGCCCATTAATATTTCCTTAAAGCTGCACTAGTCAATATTTGTATGTTATAAATGGATCAAATGACTTGTGTGTAATATGAAAAGTGTCACCCACAGTTATCTTGATTGAAATAATGCCCAAATGTAGAATTACTGTACGTCTTGTCACATGAAGATATCTCTGATGCAGTTACAGTATTATGAAGAGTAGTAGGAGAAAATATTTAAATAATCTAAAAACATCCGCCTTGACACCAGGCTTTGGTTTTAGTCCTTCATAATTGAAGAGCATGAAGAGCTTCTTTCAAGGCACACCGTTTTCTACAAGTAGCAATTATCATAATCATCACAATCATACAGGAGGAAATCCATTGTAGAGCAGGATGACAGCATGATGCAACATAAATGCAGATGAAAAACACATTTAGAGTAAAACTGGTGATTCTCTTTCATTCTCAACCAGAAAACTTTAGTCTGCTCTCAGTGTGGGTCTTTGCTCTGTGTTCCTGCATGTGTAATCAATAGAACTGTATTCACATGATACTTTGGTTCAACTACTGAATTCAGCAGTTGTAGTTACCCATTCAGCCTCACTTTATTGTTGATTACATCTGTTTTGATTAGTCGATTTACAGTATATTCCTGCAGGGAAGCAAGGCTCATTTATGTGATTGCCAATCATACAATCAGAACAGCTATTATGCTATTATGAATTATGCCTATTCTACTGCCGCACTCTCTGTTGTTGGTTTGACAGAGAAACTTTGTTACATTGCTGCAACAAGCTAAAGTTTTACTACCCATGAAATTTTGATTTGATGTTATACATTCTATTTAATTAAGGTGTTGCACACCCAAAATGAATGAAACCAAACATGCTCACCTTCCTTTTTTTACAACTTTTGATGGAAGTCTCTCAGTATGATTTATCACTTTATTTCAGTTAGTCTGTGGTAGAATTTACTAGAAATGTGCATGGAAAATGATCGTGTCTGTCTATATATATATATATATAAAATATTTTCAGGCACTCTTAAAGGGACAGTGCTCCATTCAACAAGGGTACAACTAATATACAATATTTTTTCCTCACCATGATAAGTAGTCTTCCAGTTTCATTGATATAAAGATATAAATCCAATCAAGCTGATGATACTATTTCACAAAAGAGGCCAGTTCTCTGTGGTGAATCAACTTTCAGCAAACTGGAACTGAAAAGGGAACAGAGTACATTAAATCTTTTTTTTTTTTTACCTAATTCATTTCAGACCTTGGAGACGAATAATGAAAACAATTTCTGCAGTCTTGTAGAGTAATTTTCACTGACTATTGGGCCAGGGGAGGGTAAATAATAGGGAAGCAAAACTTAGAATGGGCTTAGAGATAAACAATGTACCAAAGCTCATGAGTGGACAAGACAGCGTGTGTGTGTGTGTGTGTGTGTGTGCATGAAGATAGAGAGGGAGTATAGAGGTTGTTTAATATGAAAAATGATTTCATGTTGATGTAACATACACAAAAGGACAAACATTTATCCTCAGCTACTTCATCTACTTGGTGATCCGTTGCATCAGCATTTCATCAACCCTGTTTGGCTGTGTTACAGTAAGTGGACACTCAGTGGACATCCTTTTCTCATCATCACCCACACATTTTGTTTTCATTCCTTCGTCAGTTAAAGTAATGTGAGACCTGCTGCCAATATAAAGCCTAACACTGGGGACTTTGAAGATCTTAATAGCATAACTGCTGATGCATGTCTATGAACGCATAAAAAATGTCATTCTGCACCAGCAAACAACGGCACATGCAAGTAATTAATTACCTGGCATGACTGCAATCTCAGCCCCCCACACTCTGTATGCTGCTATTACTCTGCGCTGCTAATGTTGTTCAGTCTGCTTTTTTTGCCATTATGTGTTTGATTCCTGCAGCCTAATTTAATTTCCACTGATGAAAGCATCCTGACGCTGCTGTCACTTTGTGTGCAAGCAGTGGTGGCAACAGCTCTGCTAATTTCCCTCTCTGTCCTCTCTGTGGAAGCTTAAACCTTACGTCTGGTGTCTCAGTATCGACTATCGTGACATACACACACATAGGGGCAAACACACAGTTACACATTCAGGCACACTTCCCAATAGCCTGAGGACAGCCTGGAGCAACTCCAATTAACAGCAGCACTCACTAAACAAAAATCGCAAACTCCTCTGTTCTGTACATTTTGAGGGAAAGAGGCGGCTCTAAATAGGTGGAATATTTGCCCTAAAGGAACATGGCACAGGACACACACACACACACACACACACACACACACATATGTAAGCACACATATAATCACAACACACATGCACACACACTGCCACTGGGAGATGTTTGATCAGTATCTTTCTTACGACTTTTTCCTCTTTATTACCATCGTCATCATTCTAACCTCCGCAGTAATGAACATCTTGCCCTGGAGAGGAAACACACATGCACACGAGCACAGTGGCACATGTGCAAACAAAGATGAACACACACACACACACACACACACACATACACACACACACACACACACACACACACACACACACACACACACACACACACACACACACAGTCTAATTGAAGGTTGAGTGTGGGTGGATGAGAGGAAGAATGCTGGTAGGGAAGAGATGGAGGGTCGGATGTAGACAGGGGAAAGGCTGAGGGAAGATTAAGGATGAGAGGGAAGTAAGGGGGTGGAAAACAGTGGTAGAAAGGCGTAAGAGCGGAGGGAGGGTATGTGGTGTGTTGGGGAAAAGATGAAAGGGGGATTAAAGGAGTGAGAGAGTTGAAGTGGGAGGGCAGGAAAGCAATGTAATGGTTTGAAGAATGGCAAAGAATGGACGGCAGCTTAATTCATCTGAACTGGAGAGTAGCAAGTAAAGGAGGGAGGAGGAAATAAGAAAGAATAGCCTTGAGTGGGACCGGTGATATGCATGATGAATAATGGAAGGACAGAAGGTGCATAAGGAATTGAGACACTAAGAGATGGGGATGACAGAAGGGAGGTGGAGAAAAGACGAGTTGAGTCAGAATTAATAAAATAGAGTGAGCATCTACTGTATCATCCCACTTGTTTCTTAAGAGTGTAGACAGAAAGGAAGATATAAAATTAAGAGAATACAAAGGGGTTTGTTAGAAAAGATTCAAATTAGATTGACCAAAGAAAAGCAGAACAGCCTAGTATCAGAGAGAAATTTAAAAAGGGTAGGAGTATTATCAAATGGGACTGGAACTACAAATGCAGCTGTCAGCTTCTTAGGATTTTGACTTTTCCAGTCATTTTGTTTGTTACCAGTACCACACACACACACACACACACACACACACACACACACCTATCAGCTGTATGGCTGTACCTACAGTATCCCATTTAACCATATTCTTTTGAATTTTATTTTTTCAAATGATTACAGTTGGTTAAAGGAGTAGTTCAACCTTTTGGGAAATACACTTCTTTCTCAGAGTTAGATGAGATAAGATAGATATCAATTGCATGTCTGGAGCTGGAGCCAGGAGGCTATTAGCCTAGCTTAGCATAAAGACTGGAAGTAGGGGGAAACAGCTAGCCTGGTTCTCTCCAAAGTGAAAAACTATGCCTAGCAACTCCTCTAAAGCTCACCAATTAACATGTTGCATCTCATTTGTTTAATCCGTACACAAAATTCTACCTAGACCTCTACTAAACCTGCACTATAACCAGAGACGCTACACAGAACTTACTGAGTCCATGGATAAACTGTTGTTTGACAAGAAATAGTTAGACTGCATAACTCCCCCTAAAATGGTTTTGCTTTTCTTCTTGTGAACATATTAAACAAATGAGATGCAACGAGTTAATTAGTGAGCTTTAGAGGTGCTGGTAGGCGTGCTAGGCTAGCTGTTTCCCCCTGCTTCCAGTCTTTATGCTAAGCTAAGCTAACCATGTCAGGGTTGTAGTTCCATACTTAACGCACGACCTTGAGAGTGGTATCGATTGTCTCATCTAATTCTTGGGAAGAAACGTCTAAACGTCTATTTCGTAAAATATTAAACTATACCTTTTACATTTACTATCCCCAAGAAGAAACTGATTTGCAGTGTGGGCAAAAGAAGAAACATTAAAAAAAAAATTAAAATGCAAGTTACAAGCACAACTACATTACTTATCACAAAAACACAACAATATACAGCAAGTAAGTTTGGTATGAAAACAAATGTGAGCAGAAGTTTTCTTGAGCAGCGTCCCACAGTCCTACAAATGATTAGAGCCATTTTTGGTAGTATACCACAAACAATAATTAATTTTTTGGATCTGTGGTGGTTAATTAGATGAAGATGATCGCCTGCTGTAGAAGGAAGCGGTGGGGTAGAGTTTACTTGTTCAAGCATGTAGGAAGTTTGAGTAGAACGAGGACTGATGACCTTTAAGCTCATGTTAGACTCAGCAATGTTTGGTAACCCACCTGAAATGGATGCATCAGTATCTGTGACTGTGGCATTTGGACTGTTTCAAGGCTGAGTCAAGAAGCTGAGCTGTGTTGCGGTGGCAGAGTTTGAACAGACGTTTAACAGACAGGCCACCACCATGATTTTTAAAATCTCTTTGTACCTGCTGAATGTTCCAGACAGCATCAGGACGGCATATTAAGCTGAACTACAAGGGTTCAAGCCCCCTGTTGGTGAAAGTGTTCCCATGTGGGTTGAAATGGCCAAGACACGCAGAGCTCGACCAGGGGTCACTGCTGGGAAGCTGACCCTACTGCTACCTGCAGATACACAAACACACTTTCCCTCAGGTGATCAATAATGAATTATGCAACATTAATGCGGCTTAGGCTCTTTTGAAACTGGCAGCTCAAATCAGATTTTTTGGCAGCCAGAAATCTGATAAAAGCAATAATCCACATGGAAGCTGATTTTTGCAAATCGCATTTCCCTTATTGACTTTCAAGCACTTCTTTTTGCAATTCCCCTCACCAACTCTTAGGCGCTAAACATCATTTTCAGATACTCTTTGGCCTTGGTTTATTCCACACAAGAGAGAGAAGTCTTCAATGAATAAGTTGAACTTTAAACTTCAACTGTGAAATTGACCAGATGTGACAATACAAATGATTTAATATGTCAGTATAATGGAGCCTTTTCCGCACTTCCATCAGCAGTTAGAGGGTCCCCGCATGAGAGGTGATGGAACAGAAGCACTTAAGTTAATTAAGCAGCCTTATCTATGGTCCCTGCGCGCAGAGAAAAAGAGACCTGTTTGAATTGACGATAGCTACGTAATTACCCTTTATCTCCTCTTAGAGAGGTTAGGAGTTCTTTAATGAAGAGCAGTTTTGTTTAAGAGAGAACTGGAATATAAATGGTGAACGGAGGCATGTGTGTTAGTGCCTGTGTGAAGGTGTCTGTGTGCATCCATGTATAATGGATATGTGTGTGTATTAATGTGTGTGTGTGTGTGTGTGTGTGTGTGTGATCATGGTGACTATTTTAAAATTTAATTATTACTGTCTGGTGCAATCATTGTCCTCTTCCACATATAACCAGTCTCTCTTTCCCTCACACACTTCTTGCAGTGAAGATCAGACAAAAGATCCAGTCAATGAAATGGAAACAATACCTCTGAAACATAATCCATTATTTATATTGATGGCCTGCTTCAAATTGTGTGTGTGTGTGTGTGTGTATGAGCTATTGCCTCAGATTTCGAGTGTTTACTCCAATCTTGGGAAGGACGCCACGCTCCTCCGTTGGTTTTGTAATACGGTCTTTGGATCTTACAAAGAGAGGAGACTCATACATTACAAAATCCTGCTTTGTACCTTCCAGCTCTGCCCCTTTTAATGAAAAGACAGATTGTGCCCTGACGAAAGTGCCCTGGCAGCAATTATGAAAAATTGAAAAACTGTAAGCTGTTGTCAGAATCAGAATCATTTCACTATTTTACCAAAAAAAAAAAAAAAACAGGGAATTTGTCCCGGTGCCATCATTAAGGGGGTATGAGCAAATGTGCTTGTTTTGCATGACTCATTATCAGTGAATAATGTTACATTAGAGTAACTGTCTGTATGTGACATTACACAGACACACGTTTTTAGCCTGTGGCCTTATATCACTGTTACTGTTAGTCTTTTATGTTTTTACTGAAAGCAGCGGAGAATCTGTGAAACTTCTTTATGTAAAACACTTTGACTTGCCTCTGTGTATGAAATGTGCTATATAAATAAACTTGTATTGGACAATAAATTCAATGATGGTGATTATTGCAAATCACAAAAAGATGAGATATCATTAACACGAGTTAGACCAAACATTTTTAATATGTTGATAATATTGAAAATGAATTAGTACAGTAACAAGAAGTGTGTTCCTTATGGCAGAGAGAGAACATTAGGTCCCCATAGGAAGTACAACACAGTAATTAATATAGTAGACACACATGTAGTCCACAAGAGTAAAAGTAGAAAGAGTAAAATGCTTAACAACTAGCCTACTTAGAACACATTTGCATCAGACAGCTAATGGCTAGCTTGGTTCACAGTAAATCGATCGCAGAAAAACTACATAAACAAACCGCAAAAAACAACAACTACAAAACAGCAGTAATAAAACCAGTACCTACAGATTATGCTTCAGAAAGAACATTTGAGGACTAGATTAAAAATGCCTGTCAATTTGCTTGGTCACACATCTGACAAAAGGGTGTACATATGTAACGATGTCAGTTAAACTGCCATAGAACCGCCAGTGTAGTGGTTGCTACTAGCAACAGAATGTTCAACTGAAACCAACTGCTGGTAGCAGGATATTGTGGTTAAGGAGATATTTTGTAAAGCCCAGTTCAGAGCAAAGATTCGCGTTGAGACGAGTTGAAACTTGCAACTACTTGCATTGCGCCGGTCTGCAGCGTTCTGAAACCGGCCAGCTTACACCAAAGCGACTAGACGAGATGGCGTATCGTTTCCGTAGGAACAACTCTTTGTACTTCCGGATTAACTGCCGGCTTTTCAGGTGTTTTTTGCAGCTGGATATCATTTGTAGTCTTAAAATATGGATGAGGATGGTGATAGTGAGTTACTTGCTACAGTTGCATTTCTAGTGTTGATGAAACGGCGAAAACGTAAAAAAAACCAAGCTGGTCGAGATGACCGACTGACTTCGCTACGAGCTGATTGGCTTTTAAAACAGGTGACGTGCCTTACGGTCTAAAACCAGCAGCTGGTGATTTGACAAGCTGAGTCGCAGGCGACGCCATCAGCCGGCTTGAGTTGAGCTGAGACGGGCCAGTTCACATCGCTGCAACTTTTCCCCTAAAACGTTTTCGTCTCGTCGCGAATCTTTAGTCTGCACTGGGGTTAAAGGAAAAATATCCGCTTTCAAAAATATCCATACAAGACCTAAGTCTGGTAATAATCTATATTTCTCCCTAGTGTCAACAAAGTTTATGAAAATACCAAATCAACAAGGAATTGATCCTACTAACAAGTATTGTCTGTGTAGCCAAGGTCTGACATTCCTCTTATCTGTACCATAAACATTTTTATTGTCCAAAAACACACTTTTTCAGATATAGCCACGACAGAGGAATATCCCTGGCTCACACGAGACTGTCCTCCAAAGAGGAATGACAGCTTCAGTCAGTTCAGTGCCCAATATGACATATAGGTTTACGTTCAAGTGACAAAGCCTTCCAGCAGCAGGAGCGAGGGAGGAAGTGAGGTGACGGTATTATAGAGCAACAAAGCCAATGTAGGGAGGAGGTCGGAGTGGATGGATGGGTCAACAAAACATCGGACTTTAATGTGACAAAACTCCCCTAACCTCAACACAGAACCCAAACACGATATATTTTCCTAATCTTAAGTTGTTTTGGTGCCTAAACCTAACCAAAAGTAAATCTGCTTTATTTTTCAACAGCGATTTGTAACAATGTTGGAAGTCATAGAAAGAAGAAAACTTAATGTTGTTTTGCGAAAAGGGATCAGTTCAGAAAACGCTTCTATGTGTTGTTCTAGAGGGCATCAATGTATAATGTATTTTATTGTATAATTTGGAGGACTTGTTGCTCACATGCGTATAGATAGATCATCAGGACAAGTACTTTTCACCACACTGGACGTTGCTGGGGAGAGGGTTTGACAAACTGTATGCTAAACAACTCAGCAAGAGTGTTTCCTGAGTACTAACACAACACTATTCATGTGGATTTACACAAGCTCCAACAAGCATGCCAACAATATGGCACCATAGACTGAGTAACAAAAATCCAGGCTATCCTTAACTATTTTTTATTTTTTTAATTTAATTCTCATAAGGGGATTTATGAGGTGAGGTTACTTGGTTTGTTCGAATGTTGTAATAATCATGTTGTGTTAATGTACTTGAAAAGTGGCTTTCCTGTTGCCAACTGAGTGCATGGGAGCTCAGATTAACAGTATAGCTACAACTAATAGCTAAAATTCTCAATTGTAGACACGTTCTGGATTTAATATTATGGTAGACCTCTTAACAATTCACCTCCTATGCAAAGGTGTTTTGTTATAAAGTAAGCTACAGTATAGAAAAGAATTGTGTGGGTAGGCAACACCATATATGAAGAATGGAACATGTTCTTTATACTTTTGATCCAAGGTATAATTATCAGTAAATGTCACACTCAGAAACATATGTTCACAGGGCATTCTTTTGTGGTTCTGCAGCTAGATAGAGGTAATGAATATGTATGCAACTGCTTTAGGTGAAAGAGATGGAAGAGTGACGGAGAGACGAGAAAAATAGGAGGGGCAGAAAACAGACATGCAGGAAGAGCTGGATTGGGGATTTAAAAGAGGGAGAGAAGTGAAAGGGCCTTTGATCAGCAGGGAGAGATGGAATAAAGTCACCTCTGTTCCATTACCACCCTGTTGCTGTGAAAGTGGAAGTGCAGTGTGTGTCTCTGCGGGGCTTTGTCACAAACTGAAAGGCCTAGTGGTACACACACACATGCTCAATCCACTTTGGTTCAAAGACACGCTCATCCAGGCTAGTTTATGAAGCTCGGGTGAGTCTGGGCTTTTTAGTAGAGCAGGTTTTGGGTGGTGATAGTCTGGGGATCATAAAGGTGAATGAGTGTTGGTGGTGGAGTGGACTCTGCGATTGATTGTCTCCTCTTTCTGATCATTAAACAGTCTGCAGAGAATACATAAGAAAAATTGAATTACTTTGATGAATTATGTCTTTTTTCTTTTTTGGTCTACAATAGTTTAACATCCTCCACTGTAAAGCAAAGTTTGTGACAACATTTCAAGTTATAATTTAACAGAGCAGCATGTGTATCAACAGAGATCAATAACATACACATTCACGGGCCATATTTCGGAGGTTGACTGTAATTTGTTTTGTTTCTGTTCTCTCCCCGCTGCACGTCAAACTAGCTCAGACACTGAAATTATCAGCTGCTCGGATGCTGCGTTTGTTTTTGACACTTTGCCCAAACAACTGCGACATAAATTAATAGGTTGGTCACTCAGATTTGAACAAGTTAAAATCAAACTGACTCCTTTTTTAGGCCTTTTTCATACCAAGTCCAACATTTTCAAACACAAAAATCAATCAAAGTTCCACTGAGTCTGAAAATCACTGTAAATGCAAAACAATGGGAATTACTGTTCAACTGGAAAATAGTAATGTATACTTCTTATAACCTATCACTCTTATGCTTGATATGTCACACATACACACGCACATTTCTATCTTTGTTTTTTTTCATTTAGCTATTAAGGATAACTTCAGTTTGAAGTAATGAAAAGCTGTTTGTGTTTCACTCTGTGTGTGTGTGTGTGTGTGTGTGTGTGTGTTCAGTTTGAGTACGTGTGAAATGAACTTCTTGCCTCCAGGCAGAGGTAACCTGCTAACAGAGATTAGTTTACATCATCCCCTTTTCAATCTTCTCTCTGTATCAATGTACTCTGTTATAACGTGCACACTGACACAAACACACACACACACACACACATTTTCAGAAACACACACCCAGATAAATACACACTTGGAGTAGTGTAGAGTGAGATGCGAGACAGATGGAGTCGGACTTAGTATATACATCTTTCCATTCATATTTTTGTGTCATCTCATGCTCTTGTTAGAGCGTAAAAAGATGAAATCCCCCAGTTAAGGATTTTGGGCCTCTGGAGGAGAAAATCTGCTGGAGGAGCAAATCACAAGTGGAAGGAGAGAGTGAGAGACACAGAGAGAGAGAGAGAGAGAGAGAGAGAGAGAGAGAGAGAG
>LKNJ01004913.1:21812-33352 GCA_002120245.1 Maccullochella peelii | reverse complement strand
GCCCTGAGATAACGTTGTTATGATATGGCGCTATGTAAATAATTAAAAATAAAAAACTGAAATAATGTGAATAACTGAAACTCGATTATATATATATATATCGTATAGGTGTCCTAATATGGAAAGATAATAGACTCGGAAGGAAGCTTAGTTGCCGTCTTCGTCTCCACCTCGTTCATTATTATGATTTATCAGTATATCTATAGTTGTGAAATATCGTCGATTATATTGCCAACTAACATAGCTAGCAGTTAGTTAGGTACAAAGAGAGTGTATGTGAATAAGTTACCGTTCATTTACATTGGCTCTTGCTGGATATCAGACCTTGCTACTTATTTGGACTTAACAATGGTGTTGAGTTGGTTAGCTAACCATTACCTTTTGTGGCATTACCCTCCATGACCTACCTGGTTAGATTTTCTATCTCTGCAGGAATACTTTTCAGTCTGTTTCCGCCGAGTGAAAGCGACTGCAGACGGAGCAGTTTCATACACTGAAGTGGGATCTCCTCAAATCGGTTTCCACTAAAGTTCAACACCTCCAGCTGCAGAGAACCGAACTCTTTGGGCAGCGAAAACTCGTCCAGGCGGTTGTTCTTGGCTATCAGTGTTTTCAGCTTGGTCAGTCGCGTAATGCCCTCACAGATGGCCGACAGTCCGTTGTTGCTGATGTCCAAAAACTCGAGGTTGCAGAAAAGGCTGACTGACGAGGGGAGCGAGGCTAGCTGGTTGTAGTTCAGGTAGAGCTGTTTGGTGTCCCTTTTCCTCTCGTCGCTGATACTGTCAAAGCTAAAAGTGTTCAGACTCAAACGGGAAAAGTCAAGCACGCTGTCGCCTCCTGCCGCTGCCCCTTCGCGAATCTCCATTTTGGTAATTTTAGCGTGAATTTTAAACTCTTAACAAAGTCCTTGCAGAAGTTTTGCTGTAGGCTGAACACCCCCGTGAACCACGAGTTAGCTCCAGGACTTGTCGTCTGTTTTTGACAAGGAAAAGGGAGCTACTTACACCTACCCGCAACATTGAACCACATCTCTAGTGAAAATCTAGGTCACTAGTTTAGTCACTGAGGACAAGCTACGGTGGCTACATGTAACAGCACTGAATATGTGTCGCTCTCCTACAACCCGGCCATTCTTTTAGTGAAATATTTGCTTTCATGGTTAGAGATTGGCTAAGACAAACCCCTCCCATGCAACCGTTGATTGGTTAGTGTCCCAATCTGTCACAAAATAATTAATTAAGAGATTTGTAACAGGTTTATTGCACAGTTTATTAACGTTTAGTGTAGCCGTACCCTACCATGTTGCTGTATGTAATTGCGCTGTTTAAGTCTTGCAACAACGGGAGAATGGTAGCCGATGATCCATCATGCCCAATGCCCAGTTCGGTCTGCCATTATGCAACACCCCTCTACTGTTACATTATGCAATACTCTGCTGACTTAGATGTGCATAGAATGAGAAATAGGTACAGGATAATTGGGTTCCTCCCACTGTATTCAGAGCTATCCACTGTCACAGCTCTATTCTGTTCATGTTACATTATGAGGAGATTTAGGGCAAATTGTAGAGGTGGGAAGTGAGATTTACTTAAGTACTGTAGCCTGTATGTGCAGTTTGAGGAACTGGTTCTGACTGCTGTAGTTACTAGTTCATGTGTAGACTAAAATTTTAGAATCAAAACATGGACATATACTCATAAGATAAGATACATTGTGACTATTAAACAACCAAACAGTATATGAAAATAGACTTTGTACCACCTGGACCATGCAGCCAGAACACTACACTGCTTACATGATAATCCTGAAATTCCATTACACTACTGGACTTTATTTCCCCTACAAAGTATTTTGATAGGATAAGTATAGGTATATACATTTTGCACTTTTCCAAACAAAATTTCAAAGTGCTTCACAGTAAAAATCATTTAGCACAATATCAAACAGGAAGGATAGTAATGCACACAAGAGCAACAAAATAGAATTAAGAAATAACAGATATAACACCACAAAAGAGTAAAGAAAGTTAAGAAGTTAAGAAAAGCAAGGGAATACAAGTCAGTCTTGTTTAAAAATGTCAATTCATATTAATGAATAATCTATTAGTGAGAGAAACTGTTAAAGTTTAGAGGTAAAGACAGCAAATGAGATATCCTTTAAAGCTGGGCCTGAGAGACTTTAAGTTACTTTATGGGCACAACCATTCAGAAATGTACTCAGGTGCTTCACCATAGTACCTAAGTAATAGCAAACATTTTATACTGGATTCTAAACTACACTAGCAACCAAAGAAGAGAGTCCAACAGTGAAGTAACGGGTTCCCTGCACTTTGTATTTGTTAGAGGATGGAGTAGCTGTATGTACACTTTGTAATTCAGACTACTTTCTAAGTTGGACAGTTATGTATTATTTTCCAAGGGAAACTCCTTTCTCTCACTCACAATATTTGAAATTGATAAAAGTACACACACAAAGAAAGGGACAAAGCAGTGTTGTAGTGTATGGGCTTTATTGGCATACATACATATTCCTTACAGTCTCTGCACTTTTAGTGGAATATAAAGATTTAGCTTGAACCTAGTAATGCAACTCTCACACAGACATTTATCAGGGATGGAGTCACAAAGCACTAGTTTACTGCTAAACTTCAGCAAAGCACACTCATTCTTGATACTCTCATACCACGTGGCATAATAGCCTACGTGCAGGCAAAGGCAGAGACCTATACTGTTTGCAGGTCTAAGGCACTGAGTTTTGTCAAACGTCCCAATTTAGATATGGGATTTTAACAAATAAACATTTAACATACCAAACTATTCTCAGCATCACACTTTAATAACACACACACACACACACACGCACACACATACGCAATTTTTATGCACCTAGTTAGTGATAACTAAGCTACTTTAGCTGACAGTGAGGCTAGTCCTTCTGTTAGAGTGATTTTGAAAGCACAGGTATAGTGTTGTTGCTGGGTCCAGAGTAATGTTTTACCTGGAGAATCATCATTCAAACATTTCATCAAGACTTTGGTTTCAGTTTTCACCACGCTATATTCAGGTCAGGTCTCACCTAGGTGCAGTTGTGCTGCTCCAGACTGAATGCTGGACACTATGTCTCATAAATGTAAGACAGAGAGAAAATAATGTTTAACTGAAAAGCACCAGAGACTTGCCTGAGCACAACATGGGAACAAGATGAGTTTCAACTCAAGCCAATAACATACTGTACGTAGAAGCAACTTTTTTTTGCAGCAAAATGATTACTTCAGCAGTAAAATACAAACAAAATTCAAGCTTGTGATAAACTAAAGCCTAAGAGAGCTAGGGAGAAAGAAAGAGAAGTGCATTGGTCAAGTAGTGGCCTACTGTGGCAGTTCTAAATGGCATCAAAATCAAAATCACTAGTAGCTTTACCCATATCCCAGCTTCTTTAGCTGACCTGCTGACTATAAAACCTATGAGGGTGTGGAGAAACATACCACACCAGCTGTCAAATAGTCAACTTTCTCTGTACTGAGACAGCTTCCTCATTTCAACAGGTGGATTCTCTAAGCTCCTTACCTCACTACCTTCTCAAACAATGACTTCCATTTTCCTAAACAGTGACAACTTGACAGTTTTTTTTCATAATAACTGTAAAAATATATGAATTGTAGTAAAAATAGCCGCAGGGCTAGTGTAGAGGCGCAGTAATACAATCAAATATGACAGTAACACGAGGGAATCCTACAATACTCTTTGATTGCCCCTGAATATAACAAACATCAACACAAACACTTAAACACTGTAAAAAATGTATAATATTTAACATAGCAGAGAAACATGAAAAAGTCAGCTCAATAACAACACATGGCCACAAGGTAAATCACTAAAAGTATGGAGGAAGGGCAATGACGTGCATCCTCTCCTTCACTGCGTCCTTATTTAGGCCTCCTTTGTGCTGGTCTTCATCTTCTCAACTGTTTCCTGTATTTAAAACAACAAAAAGAGTTGACAGAAAAGTGAGATACAGTGTATCATTTAATAAATAATGAACAAATAATGATGTGAGTACATATTTAATAAGCATCTATAAGCTTATTTTTTTTGGTACACATATCACTTAAATGTTTTATCCATTAAAAGCAACATTGTATTTTGGAGCAAGGTCCACATGACTGAATTTAGCGTAGAACTGGTCACACCAAACTTGTACCCACAAAGCCACATTTGTTTAGAGTGGCATTGTAAACTGCCCTTCTGGAGTACAGAGTACATGACCTTGCTGACTCAGCCATGGCCTCAAGCCAGAGCCCTAGTCCTACCTTGTGAGCTTCATGCTCTCATGCGCATTATGTTCTAAGTGAACCAACAGTAATACCAAGCCCTTTTTAGGCATTTTTGTAGCCAAGTGTTTCTATCTTTGTTCTACCTCATAATATGCTATGTAATTAAAAGAGTACTTCACTGATTTAGCATTTAACATTGTCGGACTCACTATGGGCAAAAAAATATACCAAAATCGATGCAGCAGAACTAGAGATATCGTCTTTTGTATTCCACGCATTCTTCTTCCTTGTGAAAACCTGGTGCCTACATTACCCAAATTGCAACTTGACTGCCAACAGTTCTGAGATTTGGGTGTGCTATGCTAGTGCTACCAACGCTGACTCATGTGACATCGCTTTAGCAATTTACCAGACTTTGCACAGCTCTTTCTTGAGCCACTAAGGCTTGATACAACGTTTTACATATGCAGTAGTACCCCCCAAGACCTGTAAACAGACTTTGATGTGTAAAATCGGTGGAGTTCCTCTTTAAAACTGGCTTTCCTAATTCCAGTGATGTACAGTAGGCTACTTGATATTCACTCTTAGGAATAACTATATACTATATAACTTGATGATTCTTAATCATCCGCACAAAATTTTAGTCACCCCGACCCTTCTACAATCTACAATAAAAAGGAAAATGTTGGTGATCATTTGGCTCTTTTTTCTGCTTTCTGCCTCTCTTTTATATCTATGGCCATATCATAGTTTTATCGATCTAATTTAGAAAACATTTCTTTATTTCAAAGCTTTTGATTTATTGTTTCACTTTTCACGCCAGGAGTCATAAAGCTGCAGATGCCCTGGCTCACTGAGCTGTGTTAGGTATAAAAATTTACACCTACCAATTCCTCTGTGAATTGTTTTGTGCTGGCTGAGCAGTTTGGTTTCAAATGCTCTTTGTCCAGAAACACATTGCAAGTAATCAAAGGTTATATCCTGCAGGAATCTAAAAGCAGACACTTCAGTGATATTTCATGGACCATATAACCGAGTGGAGGACTGTGAGCTGTGGGCAGTGATGGAGCTTTGAAATACACAGTTTTGACTATGGCCAGAAGATTTGTCCTGTTCTGTAGAGAAATTCTGGGATGCACTTCTGATTCTGATTTCTCTTGACAATGATATGATTGATTACATCACATTTTGTTATTGTTTACAGGGGTTTTCAGATTGCAAAGACAGACCTGGTGCTTGTTGAGCTCAGCCACACGGAGGTTCCACTCCTCCTCAGTCATCTCTGCCCCAGCATCTGCTGACTCATCCACAGCTGCTGTTTTGTCTTGACAGATAACAAAATAGTTGAAAAATGGTCACGGGGCATTTGTCTTAATGTGTGAGTTGATTAAAGTGATCAAAAGAATACATATAATAAAGATAATCTCCAGTATTTTCACTTACCAGTGCAGGTCATAGCAGTGCAGACCCAGTTACCGCATGCACAAACACAGCGGTTACACTCTACCTGGGTCTCTGCTCCATCCTCATATGTCTCATCCTCCAAGGCACATTCTGCAGAATGACAAACTATTCAGCAAAGTCCACAGATAATAGACTGTAGCAGAATGATAATAGAAACAGCACTTCACTGTAGAGACTTGAGACAAGATTTGTCAGCATAAAAAATGCCACATAATTCATCCAGTAGCTTAATTTTCACATGCCTTTGGCAAGTTTTAGCTCACTAACGAAAAGTCAGCAAATCTGCCGACTCCCACGCTAATGTGTGTGTGTGTCCTTGAGTCTGGTGAATCTCCAAGGTTCAGTGCTTCACAGTGAATGTTAGCTTTCTCTCCGCTTCCTGTGAACTTTATCCTAGATATATTGGCATCACATGACTGAGCAGAAGTGACTACCACAAAACTCTGACTGTGTCTCAAACTATTCAGAAAAGAGCAGCAATTTGAGGCTTTCTGGGCTTCAGGACTGCCTGACTGAGCTTATGTCAATGCATCCATATCCGGTATCTACTGGAGTGTAACTTTATGTTATGTTATGTCACAATATACAAACTAGCACTTTAAGCTCACTCTTCTCTGGTGGATTGAAGCCAGGCTTCAGGCAGTTGAGAAACTCATCAAAGCTCAGCTTCCAGTCAGCGTTCTCATCAGAGAGCTCAATCAGGGCATCAACACACAGGCTCCTGGGAAGCACAAACATACATGCAAATAGAGAATAAATATTAGCTGCTCCATACAGTGACAACAGAACATTACAGAAAAAATAAGTATACTGTTGAAATAATAATTAATTTAGAGTGTTTTATTCCAGAGAGCACAGATGTTTACGATGGTGCGGGCTCCCACAGGAGGCCTTCAGTAAAGTTTGCACTGGCTGGATAGGGTTCAATGATTCACACTGCGTAGCTCAAAATAGCACCGCGGCACATAGATATGGATCTGTATGTGCAAGCATTACCATCACCACCCTGACCTCATACACACTCATGTAAGCATGGAAACCCACAAACAAACACACTGACCTGAGAAGCTTGTTGCTCTCCTGGTCTGTGTAGGACTGCAACTCCACAACCGTGTCATTTTGCTGGATGAATTTGAGCAGCTCTGAGGAGTCCAGCTGAGCATCACCATTGTCATAAGACTGCAGAAACACGGACAGACACGGGAAAGCCACAGTAAATGCCTATGTACAGTAGAATATCAACGATAATAATATAATAATATCTGATACAAACATTACATCTTCAGGGGTCAGACTATATTTTGATCAATTTGTGTCATGTGCATTTATGTGTGTACTGAAAATAACACTCTGCTTGAAACCGTTGGCATTTCTGAGAGACAGGTCAGTCAAGGCTGCCAGTAAAATTGCAGTCACTGCCACAAAAATACCAAGAGCACTCCAGTTGCCATGACAATCATCCCGTAACTCTGATGTTTCAATTTGACATGAGCACCTCAAGTACCAGCTCTACTTGGAGCATGTTTTTATTTTGTGATATTTTAAAATGGGGATGGAGCAGAAATGGGTGTAGGAGCATTAAAAATTCTATTCATATAGTAATCTTTGGCACACATCTTAATATGAATGCATATTCATTGCTCACACTGAATGGGCATCAGAGCTGCTTGTTAACCTACAGGCTCAGTAATATTGTCTCTGCATGGTGACATAACAAAGCGTTTTGACATAGTTTGGCAGTAATGGTGGTGGACCTTTCAGACAATTCAAGTCCCATTATATGACTGTGTGGTGTGTTTGTGGGTGATAGTTGAACTGAAAACATTCATGAGATGCTATATAAAGCTAGCGGTAAGTATACTCTCAAAATATGCAGCATATTTTTATAATGGGAAAGACCAGACATATAAATACTGCTGTTTAAACAAACTGTTCAAAACACCATCTGTGCTTGCTTAAATGTCATTCATGTCAGCCCAAAGAGTCGCAGGGGTCCTCCTCTGCAGGACAGAGATCCTCATTAAACTGAATTACAACCATCAGCTGACACGCTTGAAAGATCTGTCCGATGAATAATTAGACACAGTCTGAGGCAGCTTTAAGGATCAGGGTGGTTGGAGGAGGCCCACACGGATAAATAAACTGGGGTATTATGTAAAAAGAATGTTGTAGGAGCAATTGTGTGCACTAATTGAGACCGAGGTCCATTCTGTCTTTCTGCAGTCCAACAGAGAAACGAAGCCCACCTTGAAGTATTTGAGCAGGATGTCAGAGAAGTTGGATCCCTTGACAAACCAGCCGTCTGGGACAACCTCAGTCTGTAGCCACTGGATCACACGAGCCCTCAGCTCATTGCGGTCAGCAGCATAGCATACCACTGCAGGGGTGGGACCATTTCCATAGGTCAACAGCATTAGTAAATAATCCAAAGGATAAAATCTATCTTGAAAGCTATTTCGTGATTGAGCCCTGTCCTTTTGTGCATATGTCACTATGTTCATTATGTCCTTTCCATTAGACCATAAAAAACTGTTATTGAGCAGATACAATAGCCACATCTTCCTGACCTAGCCTTAACCCATCTGTTGACCATGACCTAAATCCAAAACTGAATATAGGTGGTTTAAGGGAACACCAATAAAAACAATTAAATTAGGAGTTTTTTCTTATCTCACTAAAATGAACAATTTAAGTCCTCAAAACATAAATTCATATATATATGCAGTATGACCACAAACTCACCTGGGCTGGCAGCTGCCTTCTCTGATTTCTTCTCTAAAGGTGAATAAAAAAAGAGAGAAAGAATGTAACATTTGAGGCAAAAAATAAATAAATTGAACAGCGTTAATTCAGATTAATGGAGATAAACTTGGCTGTCAATGAGCATATGACCAAAGGTCTGCAAAGAGGACAGTGTGACATAACTATCACAGCTCTGATCAATGTTCAGGTCAGCGTGGACATAAAGAGTGCGACATCACCAAGTGTGAGCAGTGAAAGTTCACTCAAGATAAGACACTAATATTAGATGCATTAATAGATAAGTCAAGGCCAGGGGGCATATTCATAAAGCTTCCTAGTACAAAGAGTTGCTTCTAGTGACGAAATTTTTCACAAAGCATCTTAGCCTTTAAGGTGAAAACTGTTATGAGTAGGGAGGAGGGCTTTTAAGAGGCTTAAGAGTTTCTTAAGCAGAGGAGAAAATGGTGGAAAGACAAAAAGGTAGAAGAAATATAGGCTAAAAGGCTAAGTTAGGATCTCTCTGAGAGTATTCTCAGAATGTTTGTGAATACGGCCCCAGGAGTGTGAATGGACAGATCTCAATGACATGATGTGTGGGCGGCCTTATTTGGTTGACTATCAACCCGGTCACATTACATTATCAGTTCCATGAATATGGGCTAGTTCAGAGATCAAACACATACAGTATCATCAACAAATGCCAGCCCACTTAAAAGGGCACAAAACTAGCTTTGTACCCCGGACTATCAGAACACTTTATTGCCCTTGGTAAGAACATCTCTTTAATTATTAATGATAACATTATTATGGTCTCAACCACGCTTGGGAGAGTAATTTACTAGATCGTAAAAGTCATCTTGGAAACAGCAGCTGACAATACTATCTCCAAGGTTAATAAGGAACTTTCAATCTCAACTTTTAAGCCCACATGGACAAGAAGTTGTTAAAGGAAAAAAGACATTTTGACATCTACAATTCCATGATAAGTGGGCAAACTCCAGCTGAGGGAGATTGCGTGACGCCACTGAAAGCTCCAAAACAGCTACTAATGGACCCTGTGGTGAGATTTTGAGTTGTGGTGCCATGCGCTGCTGCTCATACCCTGGCAGTGTCCATCATGGGCCACCTGGATCTTCAAGCCAGTCAGACAAGCATCCCTGTGGAGCTCACAGTGATTCCTGTAGGTCTTACCATTGCTGCCACACACTGACCTCTTGTGGGGCTTACAGCTCTGGAAAGAGAGAAAATGACAATGAAGTGACAACTAGGGGAAAATGTATCTCTTTATTTTCTTACATTCCTTCTCCTTTCTTGTGTGGAAATAATGTCACCTGGTCTCTGCAGAGCTACACACCGAACACTCACCTCTATACACAGACAGCTGGGCTCCCCCTTCTCGTTAACAGCACACTCCCTGCCGGCCCCACAGAACACATTGGCACACACTTTGCTCTTGCTCTGCAGCTCCTGAAATAAAGGAAACACATTGTTGGCACTTTAGAAACACTATTGGTTTCTACAGGTCTCACACACGGGACGGCGCTGTTGCCCTATTACAGTAAGAGGCTCATTTGAAAGCACTGTGAAGGTGTTGACCACATGTAAAACACAAATGGGAAGTATTATACTTTCACATTAACCCCTTTTATGAATGAATCACACTGATTTACCACCTTTATTTCTGTTTGTTAGTCAGCAATGACTTAACAACTTAACAGATTTAAAAGAGACTGTATGGAAAGTTAGGCCAAGGGCAAAGGACGAATGCTTAGTTTTTTGTTGCCATTTATAAAGAACTGTTTAACTTCACTGAACTGTGAAATATAAAAATCTTTTTTTGTTATGTTTTCCCCTGAATTCCTCGGTCTGACACATATCTATCCATAGATATTCTCCCTAAATATATTTCCATCATTACATTTTTTTGCACATTTTCCACCACTCCTACAAATTTCATCTAATCTTCACCAAATTTATTACATAATTTAACATATTTGGATAACCCCAAATCCAACTGTAAGTGTGGCCTATTTGACAAAACTGCTTCTTGAACACATCGTTTCATTTCAGCCAAATTTAAAAGACACATCAACTCTGAGCCATCCAGCAAAGTTTTATGGCATTTCCCCTCTCGGTGGCGCTACCTCACCAACATGATGAATTCAAATGGCCGTAACTTTGCGTTCATGAGTCTGACTTACTTGACATTTTGCACATTTCATCCCTATATTCATGGGCATGATTTAGATATTCTCAAAAAATAAATAAACAAAAATATGGTTGCAATCTCTCAATCAGCATGATTACATATCACTAGGTATTTTGATACAGATTTTAAAATCTAAACATTTCTGTTGTTAAAATAACAAATTTAGATCATTATTATTCTTAGTTACAGCCTTATCTTTGTTCTTTAGCACACCTAGTACATGTTTTAGTCTCTGCACATTTATTGAGGTCTCTGGTCACTTATGTTTTCCAGTATGGTTGCCATGTCAACGATGGCCAGACTCAGCTCAAGAACTGACAGCTGACCAATACTCCACTTTGAAAATAATTGAAGTAGTGAAGCTGATGTCTTTTTTTTAGTGTAGATTAAACAAGGCAATGCTGCAGATGTTAACAACAGTATTATCTGTGTGTGTGAGTGCTACGGGAACAAAGAATGAAGACAGAATGAGAACCATACATGCAAGCAGGATAAGACCTTACAAGCCTACAAACACTCTGTCAGCTCAAAAACCCTCCTTCCTTAAAATCAAGTGTTTCTAGTGTTTCTGTGTCAGTTAAACTTTCTCTTCTAGTACATTTTTAGTCAGTCTGATTTTCTCTTGTTGACACGTCCATGCCATTGTTTCTTTATCTTTTGTTTGTTTGTTGTACAAGATTGCCGGCGGACTTGCCAAAAAATGAGTTCACTGGAGCAACAAACCAACCAATCACAAGATGCCAAGCAGAGCACCAGGAGCTGCTTTATGACCCTCATTACCTCCCCCTTTCCCTATTTGTGTGTTTTTGTATATTTGTGTGTATGTGTGTGTGTGTGTGTGGGGGGGGGGGG
>LKNJ01004913.1:5906-21769 GCA_002120245.1 Maccullochella peelii | reverse complement strand
CAGGGTGTTTCCACATCTGGAGTCTGAGCTGTGTTTTCCTTTGGGCCCATTCCCATGCTCTGTGAAATCTTTTCTATTCCCTGTTTCTCTAGACTCCCCTCCTCCTCCTTAAGCTGCTGTTTCCTGTAAGAGCGAGACAGAAAGTTGGCCTTCTGTGTATGACTGCACGTGAGCTGGCTTCCAAGCCGCTGTGTGTGTTTGTGCGTCCAGGTTCTGGTATGTAGGTTAAAATGAAGCTGGATTCTTGTGACCAAACTTTAATACGCTCACTAATGATAGAATATAACAAGATGGATGCAGGGAGGGGGGGCAGTCACATGCATGCACCACAGTGTAGCAACTTTAACCCCAAAGTAGGGAGAGGAGAGGGATTGTGGGTTTTCGGTTCATTTCTATGCACAATTTAAAAGACACACACACACACACACACACACACACACACACACACACACACACACACACTTGCACTCCAAAGTTGAGGTCATGGAAAATCTTCAAAGCAATCCTTGTGGCTTTGAGCATGTTGGACAATTCAGTTTGTTAGACACAGATGGGCTAGAAGCCTGTTGAAACCTGTAGAAACCTCCAATGAGGACATGAATAATGCATGGGATCCTTAGATGAATTTGGTATAAACGTAGAACTCTGTCTGTCCATGTCTCTCCAAGTAGAATCAGCAGAGGATCCCTGACATTTAGCTAATAAATACAGAGGCACAAGGCTCTTTTTTCAGCTGATTCAAGTGGATTGTTGCTATGGTGAGAGCATGTACAGGCTCCTGTTGTGGCTAGATCACAGAGTGTCAGTCAAAAGAGGCAAATGGAACCAAGCCCCATAATGAGATCTGCTGTGATTTCATTATGGGGCTTGGTACGTGTTGTTCAGACTGTAGGAAACTGTGGACAAAGTGACTGTAATGTCACCCAACCAACGTTCAACAAACCAGGGAAGGGGAGACTGCCTTATGTGGTCATAAATCATGCCTGCGTGTAACTTTCATTGTTGCCATGAACAGGAGTGGGAAGACATGATTCATTGCATGCACCATCATAGACTACATTTACATGTACACCAGTATCCTGGTTTTGAGTCTTAACCTTGTTCATAATTAAAGATATAGATAAATAAAACTGGTTATTCATCTCCCTGTATACATGACTCTAACTATATCCAGGTTTCAGAATGTCATTGAATGTCATTTAATTTAAGCGTGTATATCATCAACATTGCATGAGTTGTCATTGTATCCTTTTGTTTTAACAACAAACCACTATAATTCGAGTAGAGAACACTCATGCAGACATGACATACAGTGATCAGAGAACTGGAAAAGATCGCCACAGTATCCCGGTTTCTATCGTAATAGGTGGCATATTCAGGTTTCTCAAAACCAAGAAATGGGGTTATTCACATAACTAGGATCCTCCACAAACCCCACCATAACTGGGATACTAGAGCGCATGTGAACACAGTCATTAACCCAATCACCATCAGAGCAGACATTAGAAAAAATTTACAAATTCAGCATAAACAAAAACAAATGCATCCACTCTGGGCGTCCTACTTAAATGACATCAACTTTTCATTGCAGCCAACAAATGCTGCCTTATTTCCTTCTCTCCCATTTAAAACTAATCACAGGAGACGGAGCTCTGATAAGTGACTGGTGAATCATAACAGATTAAGCAGAGGCCTTTATACAGAAAGCTGCCTCGAGCATAAAAACTGTATATATACACATTTCACAGCTCATTTTCCTAGACTTCTGCCCCTTTTTCCTCAATTTTTTTTCAGTTTCAATCTTTTTGTCAGTAGGTTAAAATTATTTAAAGGTTTTAAGAAGATTAAAAGATTTAAGGGACATTTCTCAAAACCCTCAGTGCATCATTTCCATCTTCCTATCTCTGAGTGGTGCCTTTAAATTCAAGTCTGGTGTACTTTAATTTGTCCTCTTCTGTAATTCTCTCTGTCTTGTCATCTTCTTCCCAGTGCCATGCCCTTTTACGGCTACAAAGAGACATGCCATTGAGCCGAGACCCGCTTTGCAGAGCTAGATGGAAGTCGTCGTCGTCGGAACATAAGTGAGCAGAGAGAGGAAGAATAAAAGGAGGAAGCTGTGCAGAGTCTGACTATTAAGAAACAGGTAGATGGTGAAGATACAAGAGGAGAGGCGGGTTGAGTGCGCTCTGAAGTCAATTTCTCCCCTGCCACGTGTTGAATGGCTCCATACTGAGGCAGACTGGAGTTAAAGGGCAATGTATTCTGGCTTCAGTTAAAAAAAAAATGCAAAAGCCTCTTTATTTTCCACTGCCGATAAGGATACAGCAGTGCAACAGCAGCAAGGCTAAATCTGCACCCACTAACGCATAATCAAATCATAATCTATCTGCATCTGTCCATGCACACACCAGTATGAGTAATGGAGCTTATCCACCTTTAACTGCATGTTTTGTGTTTTGTGCATACGTGTGTGTGTGTGTGTGTGTGTGTGTGTGTATCTCGGTGATGCCCCATTGATCTAGCAGGCCAATCAATGCTTCTCTCCCGTGGGTGTCACTTTACAGCTACCGTGAATCTATTCCCACAATGCACCCTGCCCCTCATTAGCATAGAAAACATTGATTTACGGATTGTAAACACCCTGGCATGGATATGCCTACAGTGACAAACAGTATGATGGAAGTTACTTGAAAAAAATAAATGTATTAAATACTGAATTTAACCTTTCTGTTCGGATCATACAACAATATGACATTCTATAGCAATCAAGATCAGTTTAGTCAGCATTTAATGCAATCAAATACACCAACTCGGCATTAAATCCTTTTCATATTGAGCTTTTCTTGAGACCGTGTGAGAGAGATGTTTCTCAGTGTGGAGGTTGAACTTTCCGGTGCTGTTGAATTGTACTGCAAAGGTGTTTCAGCTTGAGTTGCATCAGTTTCAACAATAACTAAATATGATAAGCTTCATAAATATAGGATTTGTTGCAGGACTGTTGTATTTATTGGATGTAGCTAGATGTATCTAGTAAGCTGGCACGTCAGTGTAAAAGATGCAAACATTTGACAAAACATTTTCCTCCTTCCCCGAAGGTACAGTAAGTCCCAAATCGTCCTTCGTCCCAGAAGGATGCAAGAAAATTGACAAGTAATGATATTTCTACTCATTCTGGTCACTAGTATAAATTTCCAGTCTGCATGCCACCCAAGAATAAAGGCTCTGGATTTTATTCTCAGACATGATTTTCACAGCAAAAACGGACAAATCTGAATAATAAACAATCAGCATGGAAGCAGTTAATCGTGTTTAAATTCTATACTACTGGAAAAATACTGCCGAAATAATGACAAAAATAAAAATGGTACATGGTTACAAGATCTGAAAACTGCTCTGATATTTTATTTGACAGCTTTCTCCCCAAAACTCACAGTTATTCATCAAAGAAATTATATTTCAGACCTCATTAGGGAGTTATAACAATGATGCTGACATGAACAGATGAGGCAGTCAAGTCAAGGCAGACATTAAAGCTTCCAGCTGTGTCCTTAAGGCATCAATCTGTCTCCATTTAGATACTTTTTAGCTGGCATTTATAATCAGCAAAACTTGCTTTAACCAGAATTATAATACTGAACACTGTATTGCATATGGGGATATTATGTACTATGAAGGCATGAGAGGAATAGTTTGACGTTTTGGGAGATACACTTATTCACTTTCTTGCCAAGAGTAGAGAGAAGATCAATGCCACTCTCATGTAGTAAATATGAAGCTACAGGATAGCAACTTGTCGTTTTTACACTTACGCCGATTTTGTTACCTTTGGACAGAGCCAGGCTACCTGTTGTCCCCTATTTCCAGTCTTTATGTTAATGTAAGCCAACTTGCGGCTAGCTGTAGCTTCATATTTAGCATACAGACAAGACTGTGGTATCAATGTTCTCATCTAACACTCAGCAAGAAAGTGAATAAGCAGGTTTCCTTTAAGTTGTGTGCTGTTTATAGATGTACTGTATAAGCGTAGCCTACTGTATTTTGATTTTTAAGGAGTTATGTGTGTGAAACTTCATGCGACTGCAAGCAGAACACTAATACGGTTTGTTTCTTACCTACAATGACTCCATTCCCATTCCCTAATGTCCTCCATTGATGTACTTCACTACCACAACAGAGAGTCTCAGACTGACAGATGGACGGACAAATGTGCTCACAGCAAGGAAACTTCTCCCTCGCAACCTCTAAATGCAACCCAGTGTTTTACAAGCATGTTTTTAATAACAAGGAGGTGAAATAATGCAGGGAGAAAAAAAAGGGAAAATTAGGGATGTAGACAAAAGACAAAATCAGGCGGTAGGGGGGAACATTCCTGAGCTATGTTGTGCCTCAGCTGGGGTCCGACAGAGTTCGTCTTGAGCCAAAATCTCCTTAGTATTTAGGTCAGAGAGGTGCCCATGCTCTCCCCCTCTCCAGCATTTCCCACTTTCCCCTTGTGTTGTCTCTCCAGCTCACAGTGAGACAGTGAGGGCTCAAACTGAACAGCTCGTCTCCTTCTGCCCTAAAGACCTCCCTCTCACTTCTCCTTCCCTCTAACCAGGCCTTACCAGAAGAGAAGTGGAGCACAGCCAAAGAAGAATGAGAACCACTCTTACTCCACACGCTGTACGTTAACTATGAACCAGTTTCCTCCTTTAAGGAATTTATTTCACAGGGAGAAACATAACAGACTATCATCGGCTCTGGTTTTCTGTAGCATTTGCCCTCAATAATTAAAGTGCCTCCTTCTCAAATCTATGGCCTTTTCTTGCTTCTGAATCGATTCAACTGTATCTTCTTACATATCAAATCAGGTTCAGTCTCATTACTTCTGTGCTTGACATTTCTTGAGATCAGACATACAGTAAAGGCACCACTGAGAAAGTATTAGTTAGTATTTCATGGAGTTTTATGAGAATGAGTTGATAGAGGAACTGACAGGGTGTGTCCTTGGAATAATGAGGTCAAAGTAAGACTAATTTGAGTGTGTTATAAAGATATGATATTTGTAAGAGCTCTACGGGTGGTCTCAATCACTCTCTAGGGGGGCCCAGGTCTGAGATTAAACCTGCAGACACAAAGGGACTCTTGGTAACGACCAGTTTACACCGATCTGTTCTTCTCCCTGCTTCTTATTCAGTGTGAAAGGAATGCACCAACGGACAGGATGATGTCACCCCAGTCTGCAGCCTCTTAGTTTACACCCACCAGCCTCTGTCATTCAAGAGCTGAAATGTAACAACTACACCCTGACAGAAACAAGAGCAAGAAACAAAAGGAAGAAAGATAGACAGAAAGAGACAGACATAAATAAAGAAAGGAAGGAAGGGAGGAAGAGACAAAGAAAACAGAGAAAGCAAGAGAGAGAGAAAGAGAGACTAAAGAAAGGCAGGAAATAAGTCATAAGTCTGGGCAGAGCCACATCTGCTAGCAGTTAACGAGAGCATAAAATGTTATGAACACAGCACCACCCTTGGCCTCCCCTCCCCTAGTGAACCCTGTTGACACTCTGCTGGGACAATAGTGTCCCCTGACCCACGTCAGTCCCATCCAGAACTATCCCACCTTTATCCACCCAGCCCTCTATTCTACATGTCTCTCTTGTCATTGTTTTCTGTGTAAAGTACAGATTCTGTCATTTCTTTCAACTTAGATGTCCGTCTTTCTCTTTTTCTTGATCCAGTAATTTTACCTAATTTTCCCCAAATCCTTTACTTTCTTTTTGTCTCAATCCATGTTGCCACCTTTCTCTTCCCTCTCTCCCACCCCTGCTCTGTTCTGGGCATTTTTCCACTGCCAGGAAAGGAGGGAGAGAGGAAGGGAGGGAGGGCCCATGCTAGGCTCAGGCCAGGGGAATGAGTAGTTTCCCTGCCCTCTTCTCTGCTCCCTCTTTGAGGCCAGTATCGGGGCTAACGGCTGGGACACGTTTGTAGAAGGAAAACGGACGATTTTCAGACTGCAGGATGTGTTTGCAGAGTGTCTGCAGCCATTTAAAATCTGCCACAATCTTTATCATGTCAGACTGTCAGTGGGGCTGTCTTGACAGATCCATACAATTTAATCTGGGACACATACCAGGTCTCTTATCTTATTTTCCCCCATTGTTCATAGGAAACCTATGAGATGTCTCGCATGCCAGATTCAACTTTGACAAATAAACACAAGATAGAAAAATCAGAAATGAGTCAGGATTCAATTAGAGCTAAAATGAATAGTCAATGAGTTTCCAGCTTCTCAAGCATGAGGGTTTATTGTTTTTCTTTGTCATGTATTACAGTAAACTGAATATATTTGGGTTTTGGACTGAAAACAAGATTCATCAATAATGAAAATACCTGTTTGTTGCAACCATAAATTCAATGTCTATTGGTCCACTGTTGATCATACTGTCAAATCATTAATTTTCTGGTAATTCTACATTGTATTTGGGCCTAGTTATGTTTGGCTTTATGTCTTTTCTTATACACTTTATCATACTTCAATACACACTAAAGCAATAATACTTAACAAAAGCTCCAAGAATGACACCTGAGCCAGCTCCATTCACTAAATAAAGACCATGATATGCAGTTGAGAGCTCAGAAAATCTAGTAAGTGGACCTTTGATCTTAGATTATCGTGTTACATACTTTTCTCAGAGGTCAGGAATAAACCAGAATGAATAAAGTAGCTTGAGGGGGGTGTTTTACATGTTTTTACCAAACACAAGTTTGACCACTGTTGAACTCTTTTACATCAAACCTGCTGACCTGCAAACCCAAACTTATTCAGTTTATTATCAACAGTGCTGAAATGTAACTAAGTATTTACTCAGGTACTGTACCTTAGTACAAATTTGAAGTACTTAACTTAATAACTTAATTTATACTTTTAGTCCACTACATTTATTTGACAGCTGGAGTTACTGGTTACTTTACAGATTAAGATTATCAATACAAAACAGCTTTTAGTTTCAGCATATAGTAGCTTTTAAAATATGATGCATTGCTGTTGACTTATTGTTTCAGCTCTAACAAAGAGAAACTGGAATGGTACCCAACATTATTAAATCACTCACAAACTGAAACAGCATATAAGTGTAGCTATAGTTTTGTTGCTATAAAAATCCACCACACTGGTGGTTTGGTAATACAGCACACGGAACTAAACTGTATTATATCACAGATCTCAGATCACACACATCACAAGAAAATCAAATGCGTTACATAAACCACTTTAGAGTTAAAACTGTGTAAATGACCCCACTTTAGATGTAGCAGTTGTCAAGGATTTCTGCTTAATGGCGCACAAATTTAACTATTACAGTTGGAGAGAACAATGCCAGCGAGTTAATCACACATCCCACAGTGACCCCCTTTATCATCAAGCAAACTGCATTTCAGATGCAGGGCCTGATCTCAAGGTGCGTCCTCTTCACAGGCCGCTGGATACAGGATGATCTCTGGCAGATGTAAATGGGTAGTATGAGGGGTTTTTCTTCTTTGACAATTGATCTTATCATAAAACTGTTATGCACTGAAGTAAAACGGAGTGTCCTTGGAATTCCAAACAATGTTTTAACATGTCATGCTAATGATGTTGATTTATTGCCTTTGACTGTGAGCTCAAAAGAGGAAAACAATGGGAAATTGTTGCCCTTTATAACCTGCATTCACTGAGTCCTCTTCTCCTGAGTGAACTGCCACTTGTATGTTCAACTTTTAGTATGCCTGAGTAAGTTTGCATGTTACATATTCATTATCTCTTACCCACAAACCCTTTGAGTAGACACTGTGTGTGTGTGTGTGTGTGTGTGTGTGTGTGTGTGTGTGTGTGTGTTAATTCATGTGGTGCCTTTGAGTGCAGAGTGCCGGTAATGATAAGATAACAGTACAGCTGCTAAGCTAAATGAGGACTCCTTTTAAGCCAAGCCAAGAGTGAAGAGAACACACTGCAGGGACATGAAATACAGTACCCCCCCCCNCCCCCCCCCACCCCCTCACTACCCAACCAAGTCTTACCTCACCCCCAATCTCCTGCTGTAATTGCATGACTGTGGCTCCATCTCCTTTCTGTTTTACATCACTCTATCTCACCACCCTCCACACTGCCTGCGCAGGATCCATGAGTGGATGTTGGGCCACAGTAATTAGAGCAGGCTGCTACAGACAGAGGACACAGCGTCCCCTCATGCTCATGTTCCCTCCACCTGGGCAGATATTTTTAGCCCACCTTGAATGAGAGAGAACAGGCATCAACATGGCAACATGGCGGGGTTCCTGAGAGGCTGGGGCTCAGTCGGAGTCTTGTACAAATCCAGGGCCTCAACAAGGGAACCAGCTTCTTCCTCTTCTTCTTCTTCAACCTGTCTTCTTCATCCTCTCAGCTCTGAGAGGACAGTTTGTCTGGTTGCGTTGTTGGGTTGACCTTCTCTTGACGTCTGTATTTTTCAAGATCCAGAGCCGGTGCAGATAACTAAATTAACCACTGTGTCATTCCCCCCTGTCACCGCGGATGATGCAGGATAATACAATAACACCGCATGCCATAAAATCAGAAATATAAAACACTCCTCTCTCTCTGTTTATATGCAAGTGTGTGTGCACACATGTCCCCCAAGGCTGCAAACTCTTATGACTTTCACTATGACTGCTTCTCGACCTCCTCTGCATACCAAGCTCCCGACCAAACATTTCATTCACAAGATGCATATCTTGTTTCCAGCCTGCACACACACACACAGTTTTCCACAGAGTCCCGACCCAGGCCGCCCTGCCACACTACATCTCTGAGCTGCTTGTCTTCAGACGCTGCAATTTCTCACCTCAGGAAGCACACAGGCTTTCTGCTTCATAATAAATCAGGAGTTAGTGTACAGATTTTAATCCCCTACACTCATGCCAGAAAATAAACACATCCATTCACACACAAAGAATCCTGTTTTTATCAGTCTAACACACATCCCCTCACCTAAACATAACGTAAAAACACACCCTGCAGGCTCATCAGATCCACTCCTGCGATAGCTTTGCTGCAACTTGTTGACCTCCTTTAGACAGCACACTGGAATGCCACTTCAGGCCCTTCCCACGGCCAGTCAACAGGCCATATATTATCAGGGTAATTACCTTTGGAGAATAGATGCCTTTCTAATGCCTTTCCCATTAACTCTGCTGTGAGCTCACCATGCCATACCGCACAGATCACGACCATGAATCCAATAAAGGCGCACACAATGGCACATTTTCCAGCCAGCAGGCAAAGGTAGGGGCAGCAGTGGAAAGTCAGCGGGAAGGGCCTACATGTCAGGCTATGAGTGATGTTGAGACACTAATGCCCAATCTGCGTGAAGCTATAAAGATAGACTACGCAGCAGACGATTGGTTTATCTTTGTGTTTCACATTTGGCATAGCTGCAAGTGTTTGAAAAATCTATCCTCTAATTAGGCTACAGCTATTCCCCTGTTTATATCCTCAGCCTGCAACTGTTCTCAGGTCAACAGAGGAGTCAACACGAAGCCAGGTGTTCAGCAGCTGTGTCCGGTGAGGGTGAGGCCATCAACCACCACCTGGTGTGTGTGTGTGTGTTTCTATTTCTTAAAGGAATAGTTTGACATTTTTGGGAAGCACACTTCTCTCACCGAGAGTTAGATGAGAAGATCGAGGTGGCCTCTGTGCAATCAGGCCAGCTAATCTAACAGCACATTATTTCTGTGTTTACTCAAGAGGTTGGACTACTTAGCGCCACAGTGCGAGACCCATAAGGTGAGTATTCTCACAACCCTTGAGCACACTCACCACCCCTGAGTACACAGACAAACACACATGCTCTCTGGCTGACCACCCAAACACGGTGTTTGTGTGCCATTAGGGCAGCTGCCAGTCGGTGGAGCGTTTTGCACCAAAGCATCCTACAATAATGATGATGAGGGGCCATCAGACTCCAAGGCCAGCAGGGCTTGTGAGATATACACAAACACCAGCCCTCCCTTCTTTTCTTTTCACAGCTGTCTGTCACTCTGGCAGCTTTTGCTGTGCTGTTAACTTCACAACTCCACAAAAACAAATCTGAGACAAGGAGGAGTATTTCTGTGTCTGTGTGTGTGGTCCAGCAGGATGCAAAATGTGAGTGTTTGTGTTTGTTTCAGGTTACAAAAAAAACATACACATGCCTATCTGTGTAATCATTTTTGGGAATAAGAATGATGTCCCTATTGAAAGAAGCAGTCCCAGAGGCAATTTAGTTAAACTGTGAGCCTGATTGTCTCCACAATGAAGCTCATAATTGCGCAGAGTGCCAACAATAATGGCATAATTGGTTCTCCTTAAGAAGATAAATACTGTAACAAGCTATAGGCTCAGTACATCCCAGCTGTAAATGTCTCATTTTCACCACAGCACCGTGTTGTGTCGGATAACAGACTGACTCCGACCCTTTCCAGATGTTTTCTAGCTCGCCTTTGTGAACAAAGCTGCTGTGTTAATGGTACTCCACACGCACAGCATCGCGTGGAAACGTTACAAAGCGTTCAGTACATATGTAAGGCAGCATTTTGGCACCCTTTTGAAACCCTACAAAGACAATCATTTTAGTTTCAGAGTAAGAAATAAACCTAAACTTACCTCCGCGTTACAGACAGCTACGGCCAGCAGAAGGAGCACGGCGACACTTCGCGACATCTAGACATAAAAAAGAGGGAAAAGTAACGTTTAGAAGAGAGAAAGATGAGAAGAGTTTAACATTTCCATCCGTCTCCACCCCAGTCCCTAAGCAGGTGGAGAAAACTTGAGGAAAATGCTACTTTCAGTGTTACCATTTTGTTAGAAGCGGCTCCGCTCGGAAATCTGGTCTGGGTGTTTGTCGGGACGAAGGAGAGAAGGAGCAGGAGGTCCGTGATTTCAAGAAATCTGAGGAGCGCTGAGGAATTCGTACCAGTCCGTCAGTCTCTCCTCCTCCTCTCTCACCGCCGGGGCCAATGAAAATGTCTTCGTTTACAGAAGAGTAGAGGAGGGGGAGGACCCGAGGAAAGTGAGTGTGTAGCTATTGTGTGTGCAACCTCCTAAAAATGCTGTTATAAATGCTACTAAATGGTTTTTAATTGATGCTGCGTGGATTATATTCACTGACTCTGTGTGTGTAGGTCCACCACATTATCATCACCCTGATTTTATAGAAGATCATTTCAGATTATTTTGCATGTCCATTATTGTCTATTGTATGCTCATACAGATATCAAATCATCAGCCATTTTTGTAAAGTTTGTTTTCTAGTTAAAGTCCCCAATGGTTAGGTTCTTTCCTCCAGGTAGTTAAAGCTGTAGTAGTATGTGTGGTCACTAGGGGGCAGAAGAACTCCAAATCAGGTAGGCAGATGCCCATCCTTAAATAAAGTTGTTACAGGTAAAGTAGTCCAACGTTCACTCTCCTTTTAGGTCAGAAAAATATCTGAGAAAAATATCTGGGTCTGCAGGTGTTCAGCTTTCTTTACCAGCTTTGCCTGCTGTACTAGAAAGGTAGTGTTCAATGGGATAATCTGGTCATTTGTATTTGATGAAAATGGCTACCTGCTGCTGCTGCTGCTGGAAATGAGGTTAATGAGAGATGTGGCAAATATGTGGACAATAAAAGCAAAAGAGCTAAAAAAACTAAAAAAACAAAAGAACAAACCAAAAATAAAAAAAGCCACACATACACACAAGAAGAAAGGCCATAGTCGCATTAGATCGACTACATTAAAAATGCGTCTTTTCCTTTTGCAATAATTTTTATAGACATTTTGAAATTGTGTCAAAATCCTTATCAAGCTTGTAAATATCTACTCTCATCTGGGAAACCATTATAATACCATTGTTAATCCATGTTTACTTAAACAAAGTGACTGGTTTTTTGATAACTTACAGTAAAGAATTCAAGTAGAAACTGACATCAACTGAAAATGTCTTAATTTTTTATTCAGCCAGCCTAAATCTAGGACCAATTTATTCTATCATTATAAATGAATATATTTTCAAATAGTAATTTTAAACAGAATTTTGATTAATATGATGTGGAACATCAAGAGATCAAGAAACGTAATCAGACCTTAATATTTACATTGCTTTTGATAATGACACTTGACCATAGCAACACATTTCTCATTAGCCATAGATTTAAAAAAAAAAAAACAACATAATTTAGTTTCTCTCAAGTTGGGTGAAAGTTTTAAACATATTTTGTTCTTCATTTGTTGCTACTACACCAAGTTCATTTCTTATGCTCTTATTATGAATTAGCAAAAAAAAAAGAGACATCTCTGTCTGAAGCCGAATGCTAAATCTTTGAGTGGTTTGCTGAATTGAGTTCATAATTTGTAAAGTATCTGTATTGCTGACAAAACAAAACAAAACTCCAAAACCACAAAAGTGAATATAATCAAGGAATATCCCTGCTGTGCAATTAAAATTGAATGGACTCCAGCATAGAAAAAGCAGGGAAGCTACAACTTCAACAGAAGTGGTCCTTTGAGCCGGATCCTAGAGCCACCATGCAGACCAAGATGCCTAACCAAGCAGATAAGGAGCCTGGTACACGTGTCAGGAGGCAGACATCCCTCCCTGTATACCTCAAGGATTACATCCTATGTGATACTCCAAATAGATCAGCGCCACCACCCACCACACCACCTGTTTCATCTCATCCAAGACAAGAGCAGGAAGATGAGGGAAGCACAGCTGGTTCACGCTCTGCATCCCCAGTCAGTTAGGAGTGCTGCAGCCCCCCGCTGTGGACAGTAACCTCACAGTATTATAAAGTGATACAAAATGGGGTTTTGTTTGAGTTTTAACACAGCGATTCTTTTTCGATTTTACTTTCCCAGGACCCATTTACCATGTAAATGTAAATAATATAAACAAAAATGTCAGGAGGGTCAGGTTTGTGATTATAGTTATAGTTTTCAGTTGTAGGCCCTTGATGTTTGTTAATATGTGATTTCAGCTGTTGGCAGTTACATCGTTGATCTACAAGGCAATTCAAGCTCATGCCCCTTTCTAGCAGTGTCCTTCAGTCAGATCTTACATCCATAGGAGCCCTGTGCAGAAAGCCCCCCCATGCACTGAAAGATTAATGTTCAAAGGTTCTTATGATTTAAGTATTTCAGGATTACAAACCACCATTGGTGTGCATGCTCCAGCGAGGAGTAATTAAAGAGTGATTAAGGACAGTCTGAGACATTGAACACCCCAGCACACTGAATTTTGAATAGAAGGGAGAGGATGAATGAATTTTTCCCACTGCAAGCCATTAATTATATATAACTTCATCCCCTCTGAGGAAATCTACCTGTTTAAATAGATGCTGTGATTATTTGACACCCCCAGGGCTTTTTGTATGAGTGTCTGTGTATTTGAGTGTGTGCGCATGCTTGTGTGTGTGTGTGTGGTGTTTCTCATTCTACCTGCACTGATGTTGAATAACAAGAATTGCACCTGCAAACATTGCAGCAAACTTGCTGAATTCAGTTTTGTGTTCATAAGATGGACTCATGCATGAAATTGATGTCAGATATTTTGTCTCACTTATTCAATGACCTTTGTTTGCCTCCCTGTTTTGCTGGCATGCAGGAAACTGTGTGAAAGCAGAAGAACTTTATTTATTTCTTTTTTTTACTTCCCATTGAGAGTCGCAAAACAAAACTTCAACAATGCAAACTTCAACTTCAAACTTAATTTTAGCATGCTGGTGAGACGACTAAACTGTTATAACCCAGTCTGCTAGAATTTATGTTTGGATACCAAGAAACATTTTTAAAGAAATGTATTTGCCAAGATGCAAAATGTTAATACTTAAATGGGAACTCTTCTCATTGCATCGTGGGTAATGTAGGTTTTGACAAGGAAGGAGAATGTGTGGAATAAAAAAGACAATATCTCTGATTCTGCTGCATCGATTCTGATGATTTTTTTAAACTGCCCATCGTGAATCTGAAAATGTTATGGGAGTGCAATGCTAAATCTGTGGTGTACTCGTTTAACACATTTGCAAAGTGTTATTTGCTTTCCCTCCAACCTTCACTCTTGCAATACAATATCCTGCTTGTAGCAGCTATAGCATGATTGGTTTTTTGTTTTATGGTTTTGTCTATGATAGATCGTGAGAAACAAGTTGTCATCTTGGTTACTTTTAAAATAAGTCAACAGAGACTTGAAGCATGAGCAACTGCGGTTTGGGCTAACATTTAACTGGAACAGTTATGTTTGCCTAAGCCTAACCACACGTGCAACTCAAAAACCCAGTCTCTGATGTCCTGCGCTTTGTACGTGCCTATCAAAATGTATTTGTCAGAAGACATTTGTAGTTGACTATATAAACATCATTTCTAGAAGACAAAGTTGTGAAAACAGCGCCACAATAAGCTTTTTTTCATATGAAGATTAATTGAAATCAAGGATTAAGTGAAATCAACTGTTCCTAACCCCCCGACATACCCATTAATACACTTTTTTTTTCTATTTACGTCCACCTACGTCCACAATGTAAACAGAATGTTTCTAAGAGCAGCCTGACTGATATATAATGCAAAAGCTGATAGACGGTTCATCCTGTCATCTGCTCGCTCAGTTTTTGCCACCTGTTTAGCTTTCTTCTCATTCTTTGCCTGTGCACATATGCACCAGACACACAGACACACACGCACACTCAAACACACACAGATACGTGTGAAACATTAAACATGGACTCAGAAAAGGACAGACATTTACAGCAGGTTTGCTTTCACCATGTTTTGCAAGCAGCTGGGAGAAGATGAATACTTAATCAGACAAACTGTTTAATCTCTCTTGTTGCTGCAACATCCAACAAACAATACATATTCCCTCCCCAAGCCAGCAGAGGAAAAGCTATATTCTCTGCTACTACTGATTTAAATTCATGCACTGTGCAAGTACATACGATCAAATCATACAGTATTCAGGATGGAGAACAGAGGTATTAGGCTCGTCTGATGTCTCTCTGTGTTCTGCCAGGGGCTTTCCGAGAGGCATCTCAAATATTCACAAACATCCATCAATGCCTCAAAGGGTCAGAGACTAGCCACGGTCACACAGAATCACACACACACACACACACACACACACACAAACGTGGCATACACATTCAATTAGTTTCTTTTTTGCTCCTGGAGTTTTCTTTAATCACATTTTTTTATCATCTCTTTCTCTGAGGCCTGCAGAAGAAATGTGAGTGGGATTCAGAGGCAGCCTGCATGTGTGTGTGTGTGTGTGTGTGTGTGTGTGTGTGTGTACACCTCAAAGGCTCCTTGTGTCTTGACAAGACATGTATTCTTCATTCTGTGTGTGCGTGTGAGATGACAAAACATAATGTGTCTGAAAGTGTGGTTATGGGTTTAGGGTTGAGGCTTCCTGTAGTAGATGCATTTGTGTGTGGCAGGGCCCTGCAGATTTTGATAATATGATCATGATCCTGTTTCACTTTGGTGCTCACAATATTGCTCTGCCCTCATGATTTCCCAGTTGCAAATATCGAAGAGACAGAAGGAGGGGTAACGAATGCAATCAAAACAGCTAATCAGTGCCAATCATGTCTGTGTTAAGATGGCTGGTTCGGAGAAGACTTTTCTTACGTTAATGGAAACAAATGAGATGATGCTGAAAGGATTCATATGTTGTTGGTGAAAAGCAACACTCTCTTTTCTTGCTTGTTAGCGCGGCCTCTTCTCACTCAGTCTCTGGTGAATATGGCCAAGGGCACATGCTGACTATTACTGAAGACCTCATTCATTAACCTGGCATTTGGACACAAAAAACCCATTCCGCACGTGCACATACACACACACACACACACACACACAC